>OVAP01001316.1:0-23831 GCA_900406295.1 Aurinia saxatilis | reverse complement strand
CGGCCAACAAGACAATCCTTGATGAACTCAAGAAGCGCCTTGATGCCAAGAAAGGACGATGGGCAGACGAACTCGATGGAGTCATCTGGTCCCACCGGACGACCCCTAGACGACCAACTGGAGAAACTCCCTTCGCACTCGTGTATGGGACAGAATGTGTCATCCCATAAGAAGTAGAGTTTCCAGGCATACGACGCACGCTCCTCCCTCAACATGAGGATCTTAATCACCTCTTACAAATCGACGAGTTAGATCTAATCGACGAGCGTCGCGACCAAACATACATCAGAATACAGAATTAATAGCAGGCAGCCGCAAAGTACTACAACAGCAAGGTCACGCCCAGACGATTCAAGGAGTCTGACCTTGTCCTCCGCAAAGTGTTCCAGAATACAGCTGAACTAAACGCTGGCAAACTCGGGACGAACTGGGAGGGACCCTACAAAATCTCAAAGGTTGTAAAACCAGGCGTCTACAAACTCGTCAACATGGAAGGCATCAAAGTGCCAAGATCTTGGAACGCGACCCATCTAAAAAAGTACTATAACTGAGTGCAATCCCAAAGCATTCACAGCAAGATGAACTACGAGTCGACTTGATCCCTTTCTAGGGTACGTAGGCAGCTCATCACCACAATGAGTTCAATTGACCCCTCCTCTAAAAAGGAGGGGGGGAGTGGGGTAGTATACTCATATACTCCCACTCAACTTTCATGGTTCATGAAAACGGTTCATCAACACTTATCCAATGCGCCACACCAGCAGTTCGATAGCACTAAGAGTATCTCCGACCATGTTCCAGGTAATACACCACCTCCTTTCTAGCAAATAACTCTCACATGACTAGACCTAGGTTGGAACCCGCATGCCATCTTTGCATTCTCACCTACATGTTGAGCCCCACCACTGTTCTCCCAACGAATCATCCATGCCTCTCAAAGCATGCTGTTACGGTCACGTGGTTTAGGGTCCCATTGTCAACCTATTCCCGACGGGGAGCAAGGTGGCTTCAGGACCGATTCGTGGTGATCAAGCTACGTCGACATGGGCCCACATGGGAGCTCTTAAAATGCAAGCCATTGTCAACGATAGCATTGAGCTAACGACCCTGTCACAGCTCACGAACGAAGGTTACCAAATCTTCAAGCGTATAAAATCGCACCCATTGTTGCTGATCACGACAGTGGTATATACTAGTCATGAAGTTTAATAAATCAGTTGCTACTCCGAGAATGGACATTAGAGTTTAAAAAATCAAATTCTGGATTACTAACTCTGAGTGTATTAGTAGTCGTTTAATCCTATGATAATGAGTGTAATTATGTTAAGAAAGTAAGCCCTAGGGGAACTTATCATACCATCCCTCCAATCTTATACTAGTCATGAAGTTTAATAAATCAGTTGCTACTCCGAGAATGGACATTAGAGTTTAAAAAATCAAGTTCTGGATTACTAACTCTAAGTGGTGTATTAGTAGTCGCTTAATCCTATGATAATGAGTGTAGTTATGTTAAGAAAGTAAGCCATAACCAGTCCCTCCATAATCTTATTGCCTATCTACCTAACCATGAAATCTCTTAGCAAATTCTTATTCCTAACACTGAAACTACTCGAGCATCACTACAGGAAAAATGAGTATTCTCAGCGTATGATAAGCGTTATGGTAGGCTAACATAGCGGCCTGATAAACGCTAAATTTGTACACGTGATGATAGGTCCTAGGCTTTAGATAGCGGGTTTTTCTGTGTTATCGTTTCTTTATTAAGCATAGCGGTTTTCTCTCCGCTATGCTATATTTTTATAATAGCGTATGTATATTGTCATTGTTCATTAAGAATTATGCATATTTTATACAGTATTTTTATTTCTTCCGTATTTTTATTTTTATATAATTTTGTATCTATATATATAATTGATTTATTAAAATTATATAATAATATAATAATTGTTTTTATTGCTACAAATAAAATAATAAAACATCATATTATTAATAATTTAAAATTTGTTTACAGAAAGTACAAAATACGTACAATGTACAAAAATACAAAAATACATAAATACAAAAATACAAAAAAACTAGATCCACGATGGTAATTGATGTTGTCGAAGAGGAGAGCCACAACGACGCCAATGAGGAGGGCCACAATGACGCTGAAATTGATGTTGGTGAGGACTCAGCCGTCGGAGATGAAAGGCTTGTCAACGGCGGATGGAAGGAATTAGTGGCGGAGATTGACGAAGAAAGGGACAACGCGGTGAGGAGGGGAAGCTGATTGAGAGCGGATCTGAGGCTTCAGCCGACGGATCGTGAAGATGGTGACGAATCGAGTAGAGGAGAAATCGGAATCATGGTTAGGGTTGTCGAAGATGAGGAAGGTTTTATATGGAAAGGGAATAGAAGGAGATGGGGAAGGTTTTGTATGATGGGAGAAGAGAGAATTGCAGATCGGAGAAGAGAGAATAGAAGAGAGGAGTTTGGAGAAGAGAGTTGCAGATCGAGAGAGATTTTTATTTTTTATATATTTGTTTCTTTTTTTTTGCAGTCTTTAGATCTGAAATAACAATTAATATCAACCGTTCATTACGTTGATCCAACGGTTTGTGATACATTAGAATGTGTGTGATGGATCAGTGACATGACAAGTATAATTGATCCTGAACATTGATTATTTTAATTTGATGGTCTATAATTAATGGTCACATATAACATCGATAGATGACATGGCAAAATCGATTTTTTAGCAAAATATTGCAAATATTTTCTAAAAATATGATAATATTAAGATAAAGTTTCACATAAAATACATTTAAAAATAATGCATTTTCTCATGTGTTTTAATTATTTTTGTTTTATTTGTAAAGGATAATGTTTATATATATGATTTTATGGATTTTTTTATTTTTTCTAATTTTTAAATTTCGTATTTTCATAACTTTTAATGTATTAATTTAATTGATATTCTTTGTCATCCATTCATATATTCCTAAAAAGCAAAGATCATATATAACTTTTTTTATGTAACTGATATTATGAACTCAAATTGAAATATTCGTTAAATTCTCATTCTTATACCCTAAACTATTAGTCGAACACTCGTTTATCATATAACAAGCCGAAACCATTTATCAAAGTACACGACCACAATAAATAAAAGAAATTATGTAAGTCCTTTGATTAATAGTTTACTCTATAAGTTGTCGTAAATAATCCATGTGAACTTATACATGGTTTTGGGCTTTTAGGATAGATGATTTTTTGATCAAGAGTTTAAGATGTATAATACATGGTTTAGGGTTTAGGGTTTAGGATACATGAGAAATCATAAGGCTTTTAATGATTTTGGAGTTTTAGGGTATCACAATAAATAAATGAGTTTAGGGTTTATGATAAATTAAACACTCAACCATTCATATAAATAATCACTATTAAGTTTAGGATATAAGGTATCAATATCAGCTTAGGTTTTTTGTTTAGGGTTTAGGGTTTCAGATTGAGTTAAGAGTTTATAGTATATAGTTTAGAGTTTATGGGTTATATGATTAAGGTTTTCAAGTTTAGTGTTTAGGGTTTAGGAATTAGGGGTAAGGTTGAATGGGTTAAAGTTTAGGATTTAGGGGTTCGCGTTTAGAGTTTAGGGTAAATGGTTTAAAGTTTAGGGTTTAGAGTTTGGGGGTTATAGTGAATGGGTTAAAGTTTAGAGTTTGAAGTTTGGGGTTTAGGGTTTAGGTTATGGGTTAGAGTTTAGAGTTAGAGTTTAAAGTTTGGGATTTAGGAGTTAGGGTTTAGGGTTTAGAATTTGGGATTTAGGTATTAGGGTTTAGGTTTTAGGGTTTAAGTTTTAGAGTTCAGGGTTTAGAGGTTAAGGGTTTAGGGTTTAACCCCAAACCCTAAACACCAAACCTTAAACCTAAAACCCTAAACCCTACTCATAAGCCATAAACCCCAAACCATAAGTTCTTAAACATTTTTCTTATACCTTGAGCTCTTTAACAAAACATAAATCTTAAAAACACCTTAACTTACATAAGAATTTATGTATGTTGTCATATTAATTATAAACCTGAAATCAAGTATTTATGATTTTTAATTATTATTTTATAATTTTAATTCTTTTTATATTTTATACTCTGTATGTAAATATGTTATTTTAAAAAATCATTATCAATTAATAAATAAAATTATTAAATGATTTTATTATTTATATTTTAATAGTTTTGCTTCATTTACATTTTTTATTTCTTGTTATTTTATTTATAAATGCTTAAAGTTTTTTTGAATTCCAAATTGTATATTTTATATAATTTTTATGTTTCACAAACCATGTATATTATTTTTACAAGAATAAATTAAAAAAGTCATATTTGTTTTTTATTTTTGTTATGAGTTAATTTAATAATCCAGTTATAAAGTTTACAGGAAGCGGGAGGACAAATATTTTCCGCGCCCAACATACCATAGCGTTTGTCACTGAACAAACGCTATGAAAAAAATTCTGATCACTTTACCATAGCATATACGGAAAAACGCTATCTTATACTGCTAAGAATAGTCAAATTCTTGTAGTGCATGCTTATGAGAAACATAATAACAATGGAAATTGCAATCATATAAATCAAATTAAAGAGTTCAGAAAGGCTTCTCTGAATTGCAGAGACGGAGGTTACAAACTTCTCCCTTGACAACAAATCCAAAGTAGAATGAAACATAAAACAATAAAAAAGACTAGAAATTTATTTTCATGGATGCTAGTAAGCTTGTGAATTTTGTGATGTTTCTTCTTCTTTGTAGCTTCCGTATTTATAGTGCAGATGTCGTCCAGGAAGTGGAGTGAAATCAGAAATCAAATTATGATAAGGATCCAAAAGTTTGGACTTATTTCTACTCGATCGATCGAATAACAGTGTCATTCGATCAAATATATATATGAAAACGCGTATACAATATCTCTTGAATCTCCTCTGAATATCTTCAACATATCCACATAGCTGCTAAGTGGCAACTATCCTTATCTGAGAATGTTCTCGAAGGTTTTAGTGATATTTCGTGTTGATCGATCAAATCTCCTAGGGGGACGATCAATTGGGCCTTCATCACCATTGTGCTTCATTTTGACATCTTTTCAATGATCTGGTCTTAACTCCTTGCTCCTGAGGCTAAAGAACTCGATTTCAAGCCCATGTGACAGCTGACTCGTGTGGCTTGATTGTCTCAAATCCTCATCTCAATTCAAGTTAACCATTTTCTTCATCCGGGCTTGGACTTCTGATGTTGAATTGGTGAACTTGGTAGAAAATATCTATTTCTGAATTAAAAAGCCTTATTTTCACACAAAAAACTTTGAAATCAGAAAAATGTGAAATTCATAGTTTTAGTTTAAAATCAAATGGTTTCATTAAGAAAAACACCGAAAAGCTATGCTAAAAAGCAGTAAAATATCACTCTTATCAGAAGACTTTTATCAAGAAAGCTTAACTTCCTCTTTATATGAAGAGAGTTATGCATCAGTTTCGCCCAACGCTCATACTTGGACTCACTCAAGAGAATGGGTGTTTGAACTTGCCCGAAACTGATGCATAACTCTATAGTAGACATGCCGAACATGCCGAACATGCCGAAAGCTGAAGTAGCCATAACTTACGAACAGAGTCAGAGAGAGAGAAAACAAAAAAAATTAGAGATCACAGAGGTGGCTCTGATTCCATGCCAAGTTGTAAGAATTCTCTGTTGTATTCATCATAGATCGTTACATGAATATATATATACAGCTAAAGATATGTTATCCCTAAGTTACATGAGATATAAAAGATATAGTTGTACAATAAGATCTAAACTATAAGATCATACCTTCCATATTCTAACTGATCGCTATAACTTCCTTCGTTTATTCTTGATACATCTATTGTTTTATGCCTCAGTAGCATTATGTGGTCTCGAAGCTGAGACACCAAATCATATCTGTTTTGCATGCCCACATGATGTCACTACGTGGTCCTTTCTAGACACATGTCTTGTTTCTACATTTCCTGCACTGTATACTACTGAGGCCAACATCGCCTTACTCATGCGATCTACGAAAGTGGCTACTACACTCAACTTATGCACTCTATATTTCGGTTTGCTTTAGAGAGAGTGGAAGGCTCGCAATGATTTGATTGATGGCACACGCAGACAGACTAGTCAAGATAGGTAAATCTCAATTTCAACATTGTCGCATTCTATTCTCTATTTTAACAAACACTTGGATTTGGTTTTTATCTGATAAAATAACAGATGTTAAAAAAAATTTAGGAAAAATCATATATTTCCGTGTATTTGGTGTTTTTTAATAATACGATCTTCAATTTTTTTTATTTATTTGGTCTTTCGAAAGAAAAGAAAAAATATACCTTGGTTATACCGAAGAAGCAGCCAAACGTAATAAATTTGAGAAAAGGAATATTAATTCGTGAGTACCAAAAGTATGCCATATAAGCAGGTTTAATTTGTATCTAGCCTAGACACTTTGGATAAAATATCGCTCATATCATAATCTATTTTGTTATACTGTCATTAGAGGAGGAAGAAAAAAGGGAAGAGAAGAAGCAGTTGAAATGGTTTAAAAAAGAAAAAGAAAGGAGGAAAGATAAGCAGAGAGGGTGTTGACTTTGATCCCCAGATTTGACCAATGGAGACTCCACCGGCGGAGGAGTTGCTGAAGAAGATACGGGAGCTAGAAGAAAGCCAGGAGCATCTGAAGCGGGAGATGTCGAGGCTTAAAGTATCGGCGGAGATGAAGCAGCAGCGTTCGCATTCGGTTTCCCCGCAACGGCCTGCGAGGACTGTGTTGTGGAGAAAGAGCGGCTCCGCCTCCTTCCGTGGAGCTGAATCGGCAGGCAAGTTCACCGATAAACAGTATTTGAATATTTTGCAGTCTATGGCACAGGCTGTTCATGTCTTCGATCTAAATGGCCATATTATCTTTTGGTGAGTTGTTAGATTTTCGGATCTTCACTTCACTTCACTCCTCTCTGATCTGATCAGATCATTTTGATTCCAAATCTGTCCTAGGAACTCAATGGCCGAAAAGCTTTATGGCTTCTCCGCCGCCGAGGCACTTGGCAAGGACCCTATCAATATACTTGTGGATGGTCAGGACGCTGCCGTTGCACAAAACATCACTCGCCGTTGCAGCAGCGGGGAGAGCTGGACTGGCGAGTTTCCTGTCAAGAACAAAGCAGGACACCGATTTTCAGTCGTCACTACCATTTCTCCTTTCTACGATGATGATGGCTCTCTTATTGGGATCATTTGTATCACAAATGATTCCGCTCTCTTTCAAGACCCCAGGCTCCTTCCTCCTAAGACAAGCCTTACTAGTACTGTTGCATCTAAGCTTGGTCTTGACTCCAAAGAGGCTGTTGTTTCCAAACTTGGCCTTGATCCTCAACAGCCTATACAAGTTGCTATAGCCTCCAAGATTTCAGATTTGGTTTGTCTTTTCCTCTCTTGCTAGTTCTCATCTTTCATTTTACTCTTACCGTGTTTCACTAGTCTAGTCAAAGTCACAGGCATCCAAGGTCGGCAATAAGGTCAGGTCGAAAATGCAAGCAGGTGATAATAACTCTGCGCACCTGGAGGGTGGAAGTGGGGACAGTCATCAGTCTGATCAGGGTTTCTTCGATGCTGCTTTCTCTGACCGGAGGGAGGATGCTGCAACAAGTGGTGCTAGCACACTTAGGGGGGATTTTATCCAATCACCTTTTGGTGTATTTTTACGTAGTGATGACAAGTCTTCTTCAAAGCCATCCAGTGATGAAAATGATGGAAACACTGTTGCCCCTAAAAGACTGACCTCAAAAGCTGAAGAGTGGATGGCAAAAAAAGGATTGTCATGGCCATGGAAAGGGAATGAAAGGGAAGGTTTGGAAGGTAGGCGTGGTCATTCTGTGTGGCCTTGGGTACACTGTGAACAACAAAAAGAACAGGCTCAGAAAAGTAACTCTATTAATTGTGTCAAGTCCGAAAGCCACGCATATGAATGTTATAAGACTGCCAGTAGCGAGGCTATGGGGTCTTGGTCGTCCTCTGTTAATGTGAACAGCACAAGCAGTGCTAGCAGTTGTGGAAGTACTAGCAGTAGTGTTATGAACAAAGTTGATATGGATAGTGACTGCTTGGACTATGAAATCTTGTGGGACGATTTGACAATTGGAGAACAAATTGGGCAAGGTGACGTACTTCTTTCCCGAAAGACATATCCATCATACCATTTTATGTGATTTTCTGGTTTCTGCTGGCATGCTCTGATAATATCTCTCTTTTTGCACATAGGTTCATGTGGAACTGTATATCACGGTCTATGGTTTGGATCTGTACGTTCTTGCTTTTTCTCTAAGTTGTTAAATATGGGTCATCAAAATTTTACAAGCCTGGATGAAAAATAAATGAACTTATAATACGGAAAGAAAAAAACTAAGTCTCTTACTGGGAGTTCCTCCTGTCACTGCAGGATGTGGCTGTGAAGGTGTTCTCCAAACAAGAATATTCGGAAGAGATCATTACATCTTTTAGACAAGAGGTATTATTGTTTCCATCACTTCTCTAAAGCATGTTCAGTAACAGACAATTGATATTTGAATTGGTTCGTAAAGGGACACTTACTTCCTGTCTCTTGTATTTTCATTACTAAGTATTATTCCCTAACTACCACAATTTTCCCATATCCAATCTTCTCCCTAACTGCTTCTACCTGGAATATTAGTCATTTCAGAAATCAATCTAGCTACTCGTTCTAATTTTAAAGTACATATACTGGACTTGTTTTCTTCCAAAGGTATCGTTGATGAAAAGACTTAGACATCCAAACGTCTTGCTGTTTATGGGAGCCGTGACATCACCGCAGCGTCTCTGCATAGTGACTGAGTTTCTTCCACGGTTCGTTCTCATCTCTTTAGCTAACTCCCGGGCCAAAACTCTGACTCATACCTAAATCTATCAAATAACATATGCAGTGGGAGTCTGTTTCGTTTGCTGCAGAGGAACACATCAAAATTGGATTGGAGGCGACGTATCCATATGGCCTCAGACATTGTGAGTATTAGCTGCACAATTATAATTGCATGCACACCATTTTCTAAGAAAAAAACTGCTCTATTGTGATTCGTATTTTCATCTGTCTTGCATATCGTTGTTCTCCACTCTTGGATTCAGTCGGTGTATCTCCTTTTCAGTATGTTACATTTCTTTTACGTATTCATGCAGGCCCGTGGCATGAATTATCTTCACCACTGTACTCCACCCATCATTCACCGTGATCTGAAGTCGTCAAATCTGCTGGTTGATCGAAACTGGACTGTAAAGGTATTGTTTTAATTGTTGAAGTATTTTAGTTAATCCAGAAAATACTAACTTTTCACCATGCCTAATTGCCTATGGTAATCTCAATCAAGCAAAAAAAAAAATTATGTAACCTGCAAAAGACTGTCTACCAGAAGATTCCATAGGTGATATATTTTCAGAATGTCTCCATGAATTTTGATTCTTTTCATTTTGTTTATGCCACGGGTCCAATACATTAGTCTAGGTCGAGTAGTTCCGTTGTGTCAGAACTGAGGACTTATATATATGATAGATAAACTTTGATATTCCACTCGTTAGACTATAAACTGAAATGAAATTCAGATGAAGAAGATATTCTAAACAATAAATTTAGGTTTAGATAATGATTTATCTTTTGTGAATGTACCAGAAAACAAAGGCTTAGATCAAGATTGGAGAACTAGAAACTAATATTGACGTAAAAAGAGGCTCTGCTTGTCATTGTTAACTTACCGTGTAATCTCTAACAGGTTGCTGACTTTGGTCTTTCGCGTATCAAGCATGAGACATACCTCACTACAAAGACAGGAAGGGGAACGGTACTTAACATTGACTCTGACTGAGTTAATTCCTCTTTTTTTTTATGAATCAGTTCTCGTGATAATTTCAATTGATTTGATCTGTTTTATAGCCTCAATGGATGGCACCGGAAGTTCTTCGAAATGAGGCTGCTGACGAGAAGTGAATTCTCATTCTTTACTTGGTTAAGCTCCTTTACCTATTGCTGTCCTAGCCTTCATTTCTAATGATGCTCGTACTCTTTAAACTTCAGGTCTGATGTTTATAGCTTTGGAGTAATACTATGGGAGCTTGTGACTGAAAAAATCCCGTGGGAAAATCTGAATGCTATGCAGGTATAGTTTATCATTCAGATTTTTTTTTGTTTTAGTCATCTCCAGATGACGATTAGACCAGCAAAGCCAAAAATTGATACCTTACTTCAAGATATACAAGGCCTTATTTATCCAAGAAAGAATCCCAATGTTGCAAGAACAGCAGCTAAGTTGTAGCTGTTAAAATGCATCTAGTTCGGTTAACCCCATAATTACGTAATACCCATTTGGGCTACTGTAATAATAATGTAAAGCATTGCCGTGAAAAATCTTAAGATTAAAACGCTACGTACACACGTGTAGTGAGTTGATGATCTGTTTTGGTCATATCTCAAAAGGGTTATTCTGCAATTGTACGAATTAGAGATCTTGCATCCATTGGAAAAATCCGTTTTGCTTAGAAAGATTGCATATTCTTTCATTTCTAAGTTCCTGTCTGGAGGCATAGAGCTAGCCAAATATGAAGAGAAGTCTGTTTAAGATACCTGCAGGTGATTGGAGCTGTAGGTTTCATGAACCAGAGGCTGGAAGTCCCAAAGGATGTTGATCCCAAGTGGATTTCTTTAATGGAAAGCTGCTGGCATGGGTAAGTCTGACATATACATTTCCTATGCTCCAGTCATTGATAGTGCCTACATATAGGAGGCACCAAACCTGTTTTTCATAAACAACTATTATATGCCACTCTTATTTTATGCAATAATGAGGTGCAGTTTAGAGTAGATAAAAACTAGAATTGTGGAATGTCTCAAAACTAGAAGAGTAAAACTGAAATATTTTTATTTGATGTTGAAGCAGAGAAAGAAAGCAAATGCTTGCTAAGATATACATCGGTTTTTTCTTTTACCTAAACAGATAACTGATAAATGTACTAACATTTCTTTGTCAGCATGCATTACTTCAGTCATATTTTTCGCAGTTCGGTATGATAAAATATGTTTTCAAAGCAACAACTAATGTGAGTAAGATATCTGTGCAGCGAACCACAGCGTAGACCGACGTTCCAAGAAGTTATGGAGAAACTAAGAGAGCTTCAAAGGAAGTACACTATACAGTTCCAGGCAGCTCGTGCTGCATCAATAGACAACTCCTCCCTCAAGGAAAAATAAACTCAGGGAGAAGAGTCTGACTTTCCTTTTCTATGTTGAAGAAGCTTAGCTAGAGAGGCAGAAGAAAGGTCTTGTGTTTGTGTTAACGCACAATGACAGAAGCAGCAAGAAGAAAGAAGCACGCAATAATCTCTCTGGGACTCATTGCTTTTATGGAGTTCATTTCAAAACGTCGTGTGTTTGCGAGGGGAGCTACAGAGGGTATAAATATAATGCCTGAGGCACACCCAGGTTTTTAAGGAATAGTCTGTACAGGCGAGAAAACGAGAAAGAGTCGTATAATTTGAAATACTGATTTTGGTAAATATTGTCATATTTTATTGGATCATATTGTTTTGACGATCTCAAAATTGTTATTACAAGAAAAATTCACACGCCATCACCCTTTGATGATAGCAGTTCTCTGGTTGCAATAATTTTGTGCTCCCTAGTCCCTTCGACCCCTTTCTTTTTTAGCTGGTCTCGCACGTTTAACAACAAATTTACGGGAGAATATTTTATAAATTATTTTTATTGTTTGATGCTTAAAAAGCTTGTGATGAGGAAAATAAAAATAAAAATTGTTCATGACAATCTCAATCTTGACAACGCAACTTCTTCTGTCTCTGAAACTTTAATCCGTGAGTCATCGCATTTAACGAATTCATATATTTTGTATAGTATGATGTAGCTAAAATTTAGAATGTGTGGGTGGTGAGCTATTTCGTTGTAGCTCACAGATAATTTTGTGCTAACAACTCACTTCAGTGGTTATGTATGACTTAAGAATTAAGCCACAAAGAAAAAATGAGTAACACACTAAGGCTTTGGACATGACCCACATGAACAATTGCCCAGCGCCGGTTGTTTTCCAAAAACATTTAAGGCCCAATATATATATATATTTTTTTTTCATATAGGTACATGCCCATTTTATTCACCTTCTTCTAGACTCTTCTGTTAATATTTGCTAATAAAATTTAGATAAACAAAAATCTTTCTAGGTCTTGTATGTATTAAACTTGATCTGTAATTTTCGTTTCTTTCCCTAACCAAAATTTTAATTTTTAATCTTCTTTAACTTTGATTTTTAAAAAATTTGTGACAACTAAATGGAAGTGTAGATCTCGATTCTCAATAAAAAGAGTAAGCACTAATTTTTAATCTCCTTATCCTTAATTCTTACTCATGTTGCTGTATTTGTTTATGAATTTTTGTTTCCAACTAACCTTTTGTTTAATATTTTAACAGAATTTCTTTTGATTTTGTCCAATCTTCAATTCATCTCCAAGCCTTTCCAGGTTCTATCATTTAATTTTGGTTTTTGTCTCTATTAGAATTTAGGCTGTCGTTTTGTTTGAAAACTAATTATCTATGGATAAAAAACAAAACTGGACAAAAAAACAAAAATAGAAAAAAGCTAAAGATATTAAATTAGTCAATTCTCGGAGAGGAGCTTTATACAAAAAATTTATATCAATGTCAATCACTGAAAATTCTGATACATTAACGAAAGATAATGTTGATGTTGATATTGATATTGGTGGAATTTTTATTGATAACAATAGTAAAAGTAAAAGTGGCATAGAAATTTCAATGGTGTCAATGACAGTAAACGTGATGATGATGGTCAACATAGAACTGATAATGGACATAGTGGTGCTATTTTGTTGGATATTTATGATGTCCAAAATTGGGATTCTCTCGATTAGAAATCAATAGAAAAATTAGCTATTAGTGGACCTAAGAGACATACATCATTTGTGTAAGGTCCTAAAAATAAGTCTAATAGGAGATTTTTTTTCTTGCTGTTTTACGAGATATTTATCTAATAGAGAAACATGAGATGGAGATTGGCTAATTTATTCAAAAGAATTGGACAAAGTTTCTGTTTTTGTTGCAAACACTTTTAAAAAAATCATAAAAAAAGTTGTTTATGAGGTGATGGTTTTAATGATTCGGCTCATGTTAATCTTAGGTTAAAAAAGCATGAAACTAGTGTTGAGCATTTATCTAATATGGCAGCTTCGGTTGAATTAAGACAAAGACTGAAGAAAAAATGAAACGACTGATAAAATATCTCAAGAACTTTTTAAAAAGAAAAAGAAATTTCGGAATAAAGTGCTTACTAGAGTTATTGCTATTCTAAAATACCTTGCAAAACATAACTTAGCATTTCGTGGAAGGCATAAAAATTATACCATGAAAGCAATGGGATTTTCTTAGGATTAATAGAAGCATCAGCAGAGTTTGATCCTATCATGATTGAACATGTTGATAGAATTAAAAAAAGGTAATACTCATCATCATTATCTCAGTCATAATATTCAAAATGAGTTAATACTATTATTTGCTTGTAGGATTAAGTCACAAATTATTTCTAAAATAAGGAATGCAAAATACTTTTATGTTATATTGGATTGCACACCAGATGCTAGTCATCAAGAGCAAATGTCTTTAGTGGATAATTCTTCTGGTTTTTATAAAGTAGAAGAATTTTTTGTTGAATTCTAAAAGTATATGACACTACAGGTACTGAACTTTTTGAGGTTTTACAAGATATGTTAAAATCTCTAGGTCTTGATATAGATAATATACATGGTCAAAGGTATGGTAATGGATCTAATATGAAAGGAAAAAATCAAGGAGTGCAAAAGAGACCTTCATATTTAAATCCAAGAGCATTTTATACACCATGTGGTTGTCATAGTCTAAATTTGATTTGTGTGATATAGCTACTACTTCTCCAAAAGCAGGAGATTTTTTTTTGGTATTGCTAATTGAACAAAAAGTTGGAATATTTTAAAAGAAAACGTGAAAGGTTCAACTCTTAAACAGTTGTCCACCAGACGGTGGGAAAGTCGTATAAAGAGAACTAAAGCTATTCATTATCAGATTAATGACATACGTGAAGCTTTATTACAATTTGCTGATGAAGACAATGATCCTTGTATTCAAAGTCAAACTAAATCTCTAGCCATGAACAAGCTCAATAGTTTTGAATTTGTGTTATCTACTATCATTTGGTATGAGATTTTGCATTTTGTTAATTTGGTTAGGAAACAGTTTCAGTGTAAGGACATGTTAATAGATGTTGTTATGGATGGAGTAAAAGGATTAGCTTCTTCTTTTAGGAAAATAAGAGATGATGGTTTTAGGAATGTTATGATAATTGCTAAGGAAATAGCTGTTGAGAATGGTATTGATCTTGTTTTTTCCTAAGAAACGTGTTATTCTTAGAAAAAGGCATTACGATGAGATTGATGGCCATGACATATCTCTGTATGTTGAAGAAGAGTTTAGAACTTAGTATTTTTGTTTATAGTAGACCAAGCTATTGTTTCATTCGATAAAAGGTTTAGCAACATGACGTATATGAAGATGTTTTTGGTTTTTTGTTCAGCTTAAGTAAGTTACAAATACTAGAAGATTATGTCTTAAAGTCTAGTTGTGTTAATCTGGAAAGTGTTTTAAAGAATGATCAAACGTTAGATATCAGTGGACATTATCTTTTTATAGGACGTGCTAACATGATTCTGTTGTTAAAACCTTCGATTTTCCCTTCTTTCGATGGGAAGAAGATCACTACCGAGATTAACCCATGATCATTGGTCTAATCCCTAGCTATCTCGATGATGGTCACATATGAAAGCTCTTAAAACGCAAGCCATCATCGACAAATTAGCACTAGAGCTAACGATTTCATCACAACTCATGGAAGGAAGGTTCTTATGCCTTCCGCCATATAAATACGCCCCATTATTTCTGATCACAACAGTGGTATACACCCGGGTTCATAAACTCCTCTGATAAGGGTGATAATTTACCCTTTTTGCATAGTTTTTCGGTGTTTTTCTAGGAAAACTATTTGATTTGAAACATAAACTATCGAATTTCACATTTATTTGTTTCAAAGTGATTGTTTGAAAATAAGGCTTTTTATGTCATAAATGGGCATTTTCTACCAAGTCCAACAATTCAACATCAGAAGTCAAGGCCCGGATGAAGAAGATGATTTATTTGGATTGAAGTGAGGAGTTAGGAAAGCAAGCCATGTGAGTCAGCTTGAAATCAAGTCATTTACCCTCAGGGGTAAGAATTTAAGCCCAAATCATTGAAGATGTATCAAGAAGCCCACTGAAGATGAAGGCCCAATTGATCGACCACTGCCGGCCCACCGATCGACCAGCCCCAATTTTCACAAAAAGTTTCAAGAACAATATCAGATAAGGACCGTTGCATTTGAGGAGATATCAAGAGTTGTTGTAGATAATCACAGAAGATACAGAAGATTCAGAAGACGTGTTTCAAGATATGTTTGATCCATTAAAGTATTATTAATTGATCGACTCGAGAGTGATAAACACAAATATTTGGATATTTATCCAAATCTTCTTCCTGATTCGTCTCAATTTCCTGGACGAGTCTTTGCACTATAAATACAAAAGCCTCAAACTGAGAGAAACACCACAAAATTCACCACGAAATTCACAAAGCTTCCAGGCATCCAGGCTAAATAATTTTCAAGCTTCTTTTCATTGTTTTCTTCTTTCTCATTCTACTTTGGTTGTTGTTGTCAAGGGAGAAGTTTTTAATCTCTGCACTCCAGAGAAGCCCTTTATGAACCTTTAACTCGATTTATACGATTGCAATTACCTTTGTTATTACGTTTGTCATCAACATGCTAGAGTAGTTCCATAGTTAAGAATAGGGTTTTGCTAGGAGAAATCATGGTTATGTAGATAGGCAATAGAACTGTGTAATGACTAGTTGAGGGCATACTTTCATATCAGATCTTATATATATCATAGGATAAACTTGCTACTAATACACCACTTAGAGTAAAAGATCCAGAACTTGATAGTGAAAACTTTACTATTTAATAGTTTAGTGGAATTTGATTTCCTGCACTTAGTGACTAAGTTTGTTGACGGACCAGGCCAAATCTTCGCCTCTCACCACAGAGAGAGTTAACTAGGATGTCAATTGATGTAGGCCGGTTAAGCCTGACCACAAGGATAATAATAGTGATTTCAACTATATAGCCATAACTAGAATATTTACACATGTTACTACCCTGAATAATTCAAACCGTGATTCTCTGATGCATTACCTGATATCCTAATGTCTTTTATCATTGATTAATCTCACGTTTTATTTTGTTTTAGCATTTACAGACATCAATTGATCGAACGCTATCTCTGCATTCGACCGGAAGACGCTTCAATCGATCGATTAGTTCATATTGTCGATCGATCCAAAACCACAAAATCTCATATTTGTTGCTTAGCTCGAGTGAACTTGGCATACACTCTGCTCCTTGTTGATTTGACCTTAGAGTTCTACTGCAAGACATGTGCGCTTGCATGACCTATTTTGGGTGAAAACGAAATCTTCATCAAGTTTTCTGGGGCCGTTGCCGGGGAGCAACAGTTGACCACTAGCATAACGAGCAAATTCCAAACTCAGTTTTAAGAAGGTGTGAGATGTTATTGAACCCAATTGCTTTTGCTGTGTGCACCAATATCCAACGTTTCCTAGTTTTTCGAAAACCAGTTCTTCTGTTTCTTTTACTACGGGAGGGTGCTTAAGATTCTTTCAGATACACATGTTCAGTTTCATGAAGATCAAGCTTCCTCGTGGTCCATGAAACTCAGCTCGCTAATTGAATCAGGAGATCATCTCCTCTTTGATTGCAGGTTTAGCAAAGAGATTTGGGATTTCTTCTTCGTTGAAATTGTATACCGTCTTTCTCCCACGTCTTTGTCGAGTACAGTCCTTCATAGTTACCAAAGAAGTCAAGCTCATTACTCTCTTCCTCACTCAAGCCATACTGTACTCAATTTGGAAAGAAAGAAGTTCACGTCTTCACAATGCGGTTGCTCGTTCCTCAGCCTTGATAGCATCATATATCAACAAAACAATGCGAGCTAAACTACCGGGATAAACGTGATGTAATATAAACCCTTCTTCTTCACCTTCTACTTCTCCATCCTCCCTTCACCTTCATCAATCGCAAGCTTCTCATCGCGTTGTTGTTCCATGCTCTCATAAAATTCAGCATCTTCCATCTTCTCCGAGAATATCAATGCTATACGATAGAGAATCCACTTGCTTTAATTTGAAGAACAAAGAAAATTACATTTGTATAAATGAATCGTCAATAAACATGGATATATAAACCCAAAAATAATCGAAGTCGTCAAAATCGATGTTGATACCCATAATTAAAAAAGTATTCGTGTTTATAGATTAAAAAGAGAGATCTACTCAAATTTCAGAGAGGAACATCCTTAATTCTTCGAGCTAAAGATTTTAACAAACAGAATTAGAGATTTTGGACTCACCAAAAATTCGATCTGGTGTCTGAACTCCTGCTGTTGTTTGTGAACCTAATGCAGCAATTGAGATCTTTCAATGATTCTTGTGCCCTTTTGATGATCTTTTAATGGTTTCGGTTATGTTGTTGATTATGACACATACGTTACGACTCCACCACGGTGGTTAAGCTCGGTGGTTGAGCGGTGGTGGAGATATGTCTAGCGTAAGTATTCTGTCTTTTGTGTTGTTATTTTGCGCCATCACTTTTATCTTTACTAAACACACACATGATTACTCTCATGCTCTCTACAGTAGTAAGTAGCAATTTCTTTGTTTTATAACTCCCGGTCAAACCATTTACAAGAGATACCACTATTTAAAGCTTTATGATCTAATAACAAAAAAAAAGAGAAATCTTTTGTTTTATCCCTCGAATTACATTGTTACAAATTGAGCTTCATAGATTTGTCAATTCAATTTTCTAGATTTGTGAATTCAATTCTTCTCGTCTAGAAGATAAAATCTTCTAAGTTTTGCTTACGTATCCCAATAATATTGTGTTGTTATTATATATAATAGTAGGTGATGCCAAGTGGTTTACCGATAGGGGTGATATTTTACCCTTTTTTACTATATGTTTTATGTTATTCTTACAACAAAACCAAATGATTTCGAGATAACAGTGATGATTTTCATTTTTTTATGTTTTCGAAGTGTTTTTGTGAAAATAAGGCATTTTAGGTCATAAATGGGTGAGCCAGATGAATCTGTTGTGCATTTTGGATTGAAGTTAGAATTGAAGACAATCAAGCCACTTGAGTCAGCTGTCACATGAGGTTGGAATCAAGTCATTTGTCCCAACGACCAATAAGTTATTCCCTTGATACTGAAGATTGGTGAAGAGAATCAGTTTCACGCTTCAGAGGTTTGTCCTTAGATGAAGACCTTCCCAACATATATTGCTATGATATTTTTACACAAGCTAGAGGAAGAAGTCAGCTTTCCAATGCAAGTGGAATTAAGCAATTCTAACAGTTAGATCTTGAGTTATGCTGGTTCTGCGGAAGACAAATTGTGCAGTCTTGATGTGAAGCAGTCGAAGAACGTGAAGGAAGAACGATCGATCAAATGACTTTTGATTCAATTTATGGAGGCCCAAAATGGTTCCTGAAGCCCATGAAGAGCAGCATATGAAGAGCCCATGAGCCCAATCACTTGAATGCCGTTTGATCGATCGATTCGGACAGGATATATCCGAGAAGCTTCGAAACGCGTCAGAGAATATTCAGTTGGATATGTTCGATCAAATATTCCCTTTATTCGATTGAACGGAAGAGATCAAATCAAATATTTTGATTATATTCAGCTGATTCTCTCTTATCACTTCACTGAAGCCCTTAGACGACCCACAACCTTTATATAAACATATTTTCGTCTCAGAAGAAGTGTGGGCCTCTCTTCACCAAAACTCTCTAGAGAGTGCACTTTGCTTTCATTCTTTCTCAAATCTCTTTGTAATTTTGTCTTGTTGTTGCAAGGGAGAAAATTTCATCCTCCTTGTCTACTGATTTGGAGAAGTTTTTGAAACCCTTTGCTATTTATTTATGATATTGATTTCTATAGATTTTTCTATGGTTTTTGCTATTATATTTGAGTAGTTCTTTTGTTGGGGCTAGGGGTTTTCAAAGGGGTTTTTAATGGCTAGATGGATAGGTAGGATTTATGCTTATTACATGATTGCTTAAGTTTGACACCCTAGGTGATTTGTTATATATTGATCTCTTCATTTTGACAATATGATGAGATTGATAAGAACTAGGTAAACAACTTTTGCGGCTTACTTTCCTAGTTTACACTTTGTGACTATTGTGTGAATTAGGATGTTAGACATGTTTAATCATGACTATGAAAATAGGGAGATTAATTTACGACTGACTTGAATACTTAATCGGATTTCTATCTGCCTAGAATCTTGAATAGTTTAATCCACGAGCTCTAAAGAATTCTCTGAAACCCGACAATTGCAACAATAGGTTACTTATCTTTTTTTTTTTTTTTGAATTTCATAAACAAATATCTTTCCAGTCGAGAGTCTGTGCGCTTGCAGGAATATTTTGGGTGAAAACTAAATCCCTATCATTTACAAACTTCACTCACTTATATTCGCGGTTCTTCCACAATGATTTTTCTGCTCACTAGCGGAGAATTTGATTGGAATGGGAAGAATCTGCTTTTTACAATAAGCAAAATCCATTTATTATGCATAATATATATATACCTAATGTTTTCTCTTATAATTCTCTGTAAAAGTGTAATTTTGAGAAATTCTATATTGTAACTATTTGAAAAAATATTCATGAGAAACTTTGTATGTTATCAAAATTTTGAGAAAGATTATTTATTATTTGTATTTATATCATTTAAGCTAATGTTTGTGTTATACTCATACTCAGTTTTTATTAACCAATTTGATATATAGTGTTGATGTTTTATTTGGAACTCGATTTTTAAAAGTTCAAAATATATAATGTCGTTCGTTCCAAATATTGTGTTTGTTACACAATATAGTGAACAATGATACTCTATTATTTTAAAGATGTGATAACAAATTTAAATTTAATCAGTTTAGTGATTAGCATATGAAAATATTAGATTTTTAAGGTAGAGATGAATAATTTTGTTGGTGAAGTTATGAAAAAGTAAGCTAAAATCAAATAATGGAAATATTTGGGTTATTTCTTTTAAACACTTTTGCGGTTTTGCCTCTCTTTTTTTTTGGAATAAGAATGATTTATATCTTAATGGTGTTTTGAAATTTAATTATCTAAGAATTTAATGTACTTGACATGGCATGCATTCACTCACTCTTTTATTTCATGTTTATAAGATGTTGCAAAAAAGAAAAAAAAAAGTTTCTAAGAGAAAATGGTAATTCTCATATGTTTTTATTAAAAGTTTTTTGAAATTGTAGTAAAAACATATAAAACATATAAATTACATATTTTTGCAATTAATAGATCATAAGATCATTTGATATGAATTGCAAAAATACGTAAATCTTAGTGAAAATAATAAATTGTAATTCATGTTTTGGATGCATGTTTGGTTTTGTTTTTTGTCCGAGCTATTAGTTTTTTTGGTGAGATGGAGGAGAATAGAAAAAAAGAAAAAAAGAAAAAAAAAGTGACACATGTTGTAAGACCCCGACCGCCCCTACCGGTGAGGTCCTCATGCCCTCTCTCGGCCCATGGGTCCCACCCCTGTCCGACGGTCGGTGCGCTAATTTTTGGAGGTTTGGAAGACTTGTTTACTATCACTGCAATCACCACAAGATCTTTTCCGTGTTTTTTCCTCACTTACACGGTACCGCAAATCACTTCCCAATAGGTCACCCATCCTTAAATCGCTCCAGCTCAAGCACACTTAACTTTCNTCCAGCTCAAGCACGCTTAACTCTGGAGTTCTTTCTGGACAAGTGACCGAAAAGATAAGTGCACTTTGGTGACATAGGTAGTCAAATCAATTCTCTTAAACCTCTCCACATACACCACTATATATATATCAGAAATCGGGATATTACAGTCACCCCCACTCACAGAGTGCAACGTCCTCGTTGCACACCAGGACCGTTACCCTCGACGGTGTGAGCCCACATGACCCCACACTCGTCTGGGTTCGGCTCTGATACCAATTGTAACGCCCGACCGCCCCTACCGGTGAGGTCCCCATGCCCTCTCTCGGCCCATGAGCCCCACCCCTGTCCGACGGTCGGTGCGTTAATTTAGGAGGATCGGAAGACTAGTTTACTAACCCTGCAATCACCACGAGATCTTTCCCCGAGTTTTANTTAATTTAGGAGGATCGGAAGACTAGTTTACTAACCCTGCAATCACCACGAGATCTTTCCCCGAGTTTTATCCTCACTCACACGGTACTGCGAATCACTTCCCAGTAGGTCACCCATCCTTAAATCGCTCCAGCTTAAGCACACTTAACTATAGAGTTCTCTCTGGACAAGTAACCGAATAGATAAGTGCACTTTGGTGACATAGGTAGCCAAATCAATTCTCTTAAACCTCTCCACATAGACCACTATATATAAAAAATTGGGATGTTACAATCACCCCCACTCACAGAGTGCAACGTCCTCGTTGAACACTAGGACTGTTACCCCCTACGGTGTGATCCCCCTTGACTCCGCACTCGCCTGGGTTCGGCTCTGATACCAATTGTAACGCCCCGACCGCCTCTACCGGTGAGGTCTCCATGCCCTCTCTTGGCCCATGGGCCTCACCCATGTCCGACGGTCGGTGCGTTAATTTCGGAAGGTTCGGAAGACTCGTTTACTATCCCTGCAATCACCACAAGATCTTTCCTCGTGTTTCATCCTCGCTCACACGGTACTGCGAATCACTTCCCAGTAGGTCACCCATCCTTAAATCGCTCCAGCTTAAGCACGCTTAACTATAGAGTTCTCTCTGGACAAGTGACCGAATAGATAAGTGCACTTTGGTGACATAGGTAGCCAAATCAATTCTCTTAAACCTCTTCGCATACACCACTATATATCAGAAATCGGGATGTTACACATGTCACCATTCTAGGTGCTTATGTGGCAGCTTTTCAGAGCTGTTTTAGAGTGGGTATTCTAAAATATTCGATAAGATGTTATGTTTTAAGATTTAATGTGTTTTTTTTTGTCTGTAGATCATGTAAGAACAAATTGAGAATCATGTTTCACAAGTATTTTCTATATCTTTCACAATGTTTAATACTTTTAAACTTTAAATATTTGATCATTCCAATATATTACAAAGAAAGTAGTTGTGAGAATATCGACTTCAAATCATACAAACTTCGTAACTTGAGAGTTTGAGTGATAAATAGAATTTAATTTATTTATTTTGATGAATAGTATATATATATATATGTAAACTCTTCAATAATTTTGTGATTTATAAAATCTCTTAAATTTTAATAAAACAAATTTATCCAAATTTACGTTTATATATCCATTTACATCCTAGTACCTATAAATAGTTTCTAATTGTTTTCTTTTTTCAAAAAAAAAAAAAAAATCAACTTTAATACATGTGAAATTGAAAATCAAATTATCCACGTATTACCTTCTAAATACAATTCATAATGATATATGTACTATTATGAATTCACTACTTAGATTGTTAAATTTATAGCTTAAAAACTTTATAAAAAAAATTCAGTTCTTACTTAATGATTGTATTATTTTTATTTGTTTTAATATATTATATGTGAAAATAATTATTAATCATCATTAATTAAATAGACATTTAAATACACTTAATATCTGATGTTCTGGCGTGGATAGTCTAGAAGGAGTTTTACTGATGTGGATAGCCTTGGAGGAGAGAAAAATCTGCTATTATATATATAGACTAGGATTTTGGCCCGCACCCTGTGCGGGCTTGAATGTAATCGATAAAAAAAAATTAAATTTTGTTTTCTGTTCTTTCGAAAGTAGAAGGTGAAGAAAAAAAATGTAAGTGTCATTCAATCGAAAGTTCTCGTAAAATAGTATTGTAAAAGGTAAAAAAGTGTTTGAAAATGATAACAACAAAAAAACAGATAAACTATAATGGAAACCTATTGCAAATTGTTGAATACTTCCGGGTAAACCACGTTCATGGTTTTCTTTGGATCCTTTCCGTCTTGGTCCGTGATTAAAACTTTAAGTTCGGTACTGGACTTAACTCTGGATAACGCGACATAGAGTTGTCCATGCTAAAAAACTGACCCGGGTAGATATATTCTGACACTCTCAAGTGATTGACCTTGACTTTTATTGATCGTCATTGCAAAAGCTAAGTTCAATGGGAATTGTCTGCGATGCATTCTGAAAGGAAAGTTTCCATCCGGTGGTGTCAAATACATCCTTGGTATTAAACATTTTCACCTTTCCTCTTATCACTTCCGGTTACAATGACAGTTTCGATAACGTGACGTTGCATCTGAGTAATTATCAGACGTGTTCCATTACATAGTCCCCCTTTTGGATCAATATTCCGCATACACATTACGGGAGCAACCACTTTCAACTTCAATTCGTGTTTCGGTAAGCCGGATACACGGATATCGTTAAGAAACTCGGTGGGGGTAAACAACATTGTCATTAGGGTCAACATCTTCAACATTAATACTGTCAGAGCTGATGTAAACTTTCCCCTCACCTGAGAATATAAAAAGAAAATAGCAA
>OVAP01001315.1:0-24766 GCA_900406295.1 Aurinia saxatilis | reverse complement strand
ATGTTATAAACAGGTGAAAATCCATTGTACAACTGATTACCTAATTCAGAAAAAAGATAGAGACAGAAACCTCTTCACGTAAATCAGCAGGTAGAGTAGCAATAATTGAAGCGTTATCCATGTCAACTGGCTGCCCCTGTGACTGCTGTACCATCCTTTGTGCCCTTTGTTGAGCAAGAACTTCTGTTTGAATTTCCGGGGGGAGGGCTGCCAAAAATTCAGGATCTATATCGTCCACTGCAGGAGGTTCATAAGTTGGAGGTTGAACAGACTGAGCTTGCTGAGAAGCAAGGACTTCTGCCCGCAAATCTTCAGGGAGTGCCTCCAAAAATGTAGGATCAATGGCATTTGCTTCAGTTGCCCCACCTTCCAAGCTACCTTCAGCAACCTGTTCATCATTCCCTGCATCTTGTGTAGCTTCCATAGATGAGAGCTCATTGTTGTCACAGGGCAACGATGAAGGTTGAACAATTTGATTTCCCTCTGCACCATCACCGCTCATATCCACATCTACACTTGGTTGAAGACTAGAATCAGGATTATCAACTGGAGGAGACACATTTTGAATACTGGACGTATCAGGATGACCATGGGAAGTCGCTAGCTCAACAGGGACCCCATTACCTTCCCCAACGTCCATTCCATCAATCTCATTCGGTGTACTGTTCACAGGAAGAGACTGCGTACATTCATCTGCCTCTCGGGTAACAGGAGAGGCTATATTAGCTTGACCTTGAGAGAAACTTCCAGTCGTTACANATACTGGACGTATCAGGATGACCATGGGAAGTCGCTAGCTCAACAGGGACCCTATCACCTTCCCCAACGTCCATTCCATCAATCTCATTCGGTGTACTGTTCACAGGAAGAGACGGCGTACATTCATCTGCCTCTCGGGTAACAGGAGAGGCTATATTAGCTTGACCTTGAGAGAAACTTCCAGTCATTACGTCGGGTGGGTTATTAACATTTTCATTGTTATTTAACAGTTCACGCTCTTCAGTTTGTTGACCACCGTCATTACCAACCCCCAAAACGGTTCCGCTTGCATCAGATGAATGAACATCAGGCTGTTGCTGCTCCTGAACTTCTGTGCTATTAGTTTCCCTTTCGACAACAGTATCTACCNCTCGGGTAACAGGAGAGGCTATATTAGCTTGACCTTGAGAGAAACTTCCAGTCATTACGTCGGGTGGGTTATTAACATTTTCATTGTTATTTAACAGTTCACGCTCTTCAGTTTGTTGACCACCGTCATTACCAACCCCCAAAACGGTTCCGCTTGCATCAGATGAGTGAACATCAGGCTGTTGCTGCTCCTGAACTTCTGTGCTATTAGTTTCCCTTTCGACAACAGTATCTACCGGAGCAGAAGCACGCAAGTTGGAAATAAAATGTTCTTCTATCAATTGAGCAATTGAAGCAGATTGGCTACTTGGTTGAGGATGACCTATATCAGTCCACCGACTATCACCAACCCCTCTTCTTGATGAATTCATACCCACAACATAATCAGGCACCGGAGGAAGTCGCCCACCACCTCCTAAACGATCACTGAAAGGGTTACCTGGTACTTGATCAAATGGTAGAACAGGTGTATCAAACATGTAAAACTGCGCTACATCATAGCTGCCAGCTTCTGAATGTCTGGGTATGCTGGCGGCACTTGCTGAACCTGAGGCTGTGTTGTTAGTTTGCAAAGGTCTGGAGAAGAGTGGATGCTGAAAACCATGTACTTCTGACCCAGACCGATCAGATCTGCCTGTTTGACGTCTACGCTCAAAGCCCAAAGGTCTCCGAAGAGCAAACAGATCGTCCACATTAACTCCTTCAAAAGGCTCAGCTGTGATATCATCGATAAAACCATTTCCACCACCAGATCTCCCAAGAATCTGAAAGTGATCGAGCCCATCAAGAGCTTCCCTCCACCGCACTTCTATTACACGGTTCTCATGGAAATCATCCTCATCTTCATCAATCATGTCATCATTATATTCATCTCCAAGGCCATTATCTTCAGGGTCTTCCACATCAGTTTCAGCAAGAGACATAACACCAGCTCCATCTTCTACTAAATCTGCATCCTCATCATCTCCTTCATCATCCTCCCCTTCATCTCCCATGTCATCATCTACATCATCATCGCCCCTATTTTCAACATGAAAACTCATTTCAATTTGATCACCTTCAATATCTTCTCGCATGAAATCCATCTGAATAGGTTCAGGCAGTATTGCCTCATCGCCTTCTATCCTCATCTCCTGAGACATTGCCTGGGTTTGACTCGAACTCCTTTCACCTTCACTTTGAGATGAAACTTGAGGCTGCTCCTGTCCATTCTCCATTGCATCCGTTACTTGCTGCATACCGCTATTATTTTGGTTCAGCTGATCACCTTCAGCTTCAGTTGAAGTTCCATGACTATCATGTCTCTCATTAGAATCTGTGCTTTTCTTTTCATTTGGTCCTTCTGATTTTAGCTGCTCAGCAGCATTTGCAGCCCTCGTCAGTGTCTCAAGAGACTTGAGAATAAGAGTGACAAGCTTCGGAGCATCAGGGTGGTCGAGATCAATCACATGAAGGATGCTGGTCAAACACTGGATAGTTCCCCCATCTATCATGCTCTTTGCAACCTCAGGTGAACATCCACATCCAGGTAAATTGCTGGAAGATGAATTCTTCGTCAAGATTGAATAAACCAGGTCCGCAAAAGCAAGAACTCTTTTGTCAGGTAATAGAACACTTTTACTAGAGCTCCTTCCCAAAGAAGCAAACACGGATAAAATCCTCGAAAGCTCATTGATTACTCTTTTACGCCCCTCACTGGAACGGCTGCACAAAACGACCAAAAACCATGAAGCCTTTTCAGATAGTTTCTCCTTCCATTCTTCAGGTCCAGCAAACTTTTCAAAAGATATAGGAAGTAATCGATGAATGACATGGTAAATTAACCCTCCACTGCCAGGTGAATCATCAGGTAAATTGGTTCCCCGAAGCTGTGATATTTCTGTATCTCGCCTGAGTAAAACACTGGTACCATGCAAGTACATGAGAACAATATCACTCAACAACTTCAATATAAATGTCACCCTTGCCAGTTCTTCAGATTTTTCGGATCCAGGTTCAGCTTTCTCTGGCTCACCAACTTTTGATTTACCTTTCACTTTAGTTGTAGGCTCATCAACCTCCATAGAAATTAAATTGGTTTCATCATCTTCCTGCCTCTTCACCCCAGGAAATCTCAAGACAATATCAATAAGCTGATCAATCACTTGGATGAAGTTAGCAGAGATTCTTCTGTGGCTTTTTGAACATTTTCCTGACCCATCATGAAGCTTATTTTCGGATATTCCAATGGGTTCATTCAATGATAATCCTCCATGTTCACTGCCAGAAACTTTTGGCTTTTCTTTTTCCTTTGACAGTATCACAAAGTCCCTCCCTCCCGATGACTCCAGCTGACAAGTTGAAGTCACGGCTTTCATAAAAACCACAGGATCTCTTGAAATAACAGGTGCCATTGTTGTAAGAAATGTCTGAGGTAATACCCTACCCATCTGTCTCTTCCCACTCAAGGTCTGTCGTATCTCAGATTCCATGGCAATTTGGAGGGTCTGAGGATCTTCAATGAGATGCCGTACAATAACAGATGCAACTGTATCATACCCAGGGAAAAAACATTTTTTTGGAAGATTAAAAAGTGAAGATAAGCCTCCATTTTCCAGAAACTGGATAGCTAAATCATGTGTTTTCGTTAGACGAGCACATAACTGAAGAACAGCCTGCATAATCATTGCTGGAACATGCTGCTTTATGAGGGCACATGCAATTAGTAGAGCTTTTTCACCCTCTTCCATGGTCAGATAGCCTGTAGACTTTCCAAACATCAATTCCAAAGCCGGGTTTGACTCTTCCTTAGCAACATCTGAAGATAAAGCTTTATTTAAAGCTACTGCTGAGTCTTGCGGAGAATCGATTGCCTCCAAAGATCCACCTTGATTTCCTTCTACACGTTCAGACGAGGTTCTTGTCCGTGCCTGCAGCATCATACTCAAGATAAGAAGCAAAGCACTGATGCATTTTGGAGCCCGAATCTCATTTTCTAGCTCACTCTTAAGCTTGAAATCCGTCAAGATATCAATTGCTACCGCCACCATACCATCCTGTGCAGCAATTTCTCGTGTGTTATCATCTTCTGAGAGAACTAATGCTAAAATGTGTGGTATCATAGTCAAAGCACCAGTATCCTTGGAGAAATCGAGTTGTACAAGCTTCAGTTGCTGAATAAGATATGACACTATTTTCGGTCGGTCTTCCCCTTTATTCCGGCTACAGAGGGTCACAAATAAATCCATCAGTGGGAAAGCCATAGAATCATCACTCTGAAATAATTTTACTGATGCAGCAATGACTTCGTCAACAGGTGGTTCTTTTGGCTCTGCTTCTTCCTGAGGAAGATCTACAGGCTTTTCTGTATCATCAGCTTTTGGAGTTTCAGATGAATTTCCAAGAGAGAGTGCAAGTGCTTGAGCCAGCTCGTCATCTTCCTGCACAGGATCCTCAGGATGGGTAAACAACCATTCCATAGCCATTTCAACACTGTTCGTTCCAACTCTTCGTAACGCGTCTTCTGCTCTTGACCTTGAAAATCCCATTTCAACAATCATACCAACAGTGGCTTCGTCAGGCTGCATAGGCAAGGCTCTTTGGTTTGTACCCCGGGAAACACCACTCTGATTTTGCCTAGCATCCACAACCCCAGAGTATATGTGTGTAACAAGGGAGGTAACTGAAGCCACGAAATTAGGATTGCATTCAGAAAACATAGGGTGGTTCCATATAGGTAGTATGACATCCAGAACCTGAGACTGCAGACTTCGCACAAAAGTCTCAGGTTCCCTTGGTACAGGAAAAAGTCCAATCGACAATCCAACTGAAGCTGGCTGGACAAGAAGCTGCGTTTGAGAAGTGGAGGCTGGAGATAGAAGATATGTTGAATTAACAAAATAATCCAGTGCTCGGCAATAGTTTTGTAGAGTGTCTACCAGCCATGTACTGTGCGACCATATATTCCTTTCACCTGGCTTCTCATTCTCAGTACCAGAAGCAGGAATAGAAAACGGCACTGTCCAAAGCAACTGGCTTGTAGCCTCAAATGTGGTGAGAATCTCCTTAAATGTTCCATGGACGTAAAAGCTATTCACCATAGCAGTAAAACAGACCCTCCTTCGACTATCAAATGTCAGGGAACTGATGTCATCTACCACTTTTCCAAGGTAGCGACACTTTACCGACAAAGAGATATCATCATGCCCAGCAGTAGCACCATACCCCTGGAAGTTCAAAGCTTCCAGAAATACTTTAGCTAAAGCAGTACCTAGTGTCTTAGATGCTGAACTCAATGGTGCTCCGTCAATTCTGCGACGATTAGCAGAGGTGAATCCTTTCACGAGGGCTGTGAAGAAAAAACGTAGTGTACAGTTCAGCTTATTTAAAATTTCAGCAATGAGAACTTCTGTGCTTTTCTTTTTTAGCTCAGGGGAAGATGACATTTCCGGTAGATCATGTGAAATCTCAGAATCAAAATTAAGAGACTCCAGGTGTCGACGAGTTCTCCGGGCTATTGCATGTCGTGTACGAGCATCGCCAGAACGCACAATAGACAAAAATTCACGATCCCCACCCCATATAGACTGAGAATTGCTGCTTCTAATGGATACAGGGTTTGTGTATCGAACTGAGGAGGGATTGCTTGTATCCTCATCACTCTCTCTTTCAACAGTACTAGATGATGCTGAAACTGAATTATCATGTCCGCGATCAACATTCTTCTTTTCATCTTCCTTGGTATCACTACACAAAGCCATCTGCCAAATCGTTTCCTTGTATGTTAGGCCAAGTTCTTTCAGTACATCAGCATCAGCAGTACTCAATTCCGAGATAACTGAAGCTGTTCCTTTCAAAAGAAAATTGGAGAGGGACAGTATGCCTTCTAGGCAGGAAAGAGATCTCAAAATATTCGTCTGGACTGCAGGCTCTAATTTAAGAAGCTGAGTGCCTTTAATGGAACCCAATAGCTCATTTGTTTTCTTCAGATGCTCTCTTAAGTAGGAGCACACTATCCGGGCTAGACCAGCTGAATGCTGAGGGGAGAAGTTCTTAAAAGCGACAGAAAAACTTTGACCCAGAGAGGTTGATAGAGGCATAAGAGGTAAAGAGAATAGCTGCAAAACAGTATCAATTCCTTTCTTCTCAACAAATAGGGAACATACTTCTGCATTCTGAAGAACTGTCTCAAAGAGACGAGCAACATTACACACACAGTCTGGAAGAAACAGCTCCATGTTTGCTGGGGAAGCATCAGAAGATGATTCTGCCTCGTCCGAAACCACCAAGCTCTTCTCATCAGCGTCAATTTCCATAGGAACGGGAGCAGCATCAGTAGGTACCTCAGTAGACATAGAAGTGGTTGGGTCCGTCCTAGATCCAATAATCAAGATGGAATTGAGGATTTCAATGAACATATCAACTCCATAGGTGCGCAACGAGGACTGGTGTCTTAAGAGTTCATCAAGCCCGCTTGACAAAGAGCCTGATGTATCACCAGTGAGAGCCCGCAGATATGTCGGAGAAGTAAATATTTTAACAAAACACCTCAAGGCATTTCGGTCCTTCACAGCTTGAAGACCGCTGTTGTTGAGACACAAAGCATCCAGACACTGGGGAATGCATGTTATGGCTTCTGCGGAGCAGATAACCTCATCAGATATAGCATCAAGAAAGGCAGACGTTACACCAGCTGAATCTAAAGCACTGAAACAAGTAGGATCTTTATGAATGAGATCACTCATTACAGTGGCAGCAAGCGAGAATACTCCACCCCCAAAGTCTTTTGCTCTCTGGAAGATAAGGCATAAGCATTCAGGCAGCAAGCTCTCCTCGGAACCATAGAGGTTAGTGTTACCAGGAGCATAAGTTCCAAGAGATATTGCACGCAATAAGGCCTTTACCAACAATCTCCTATGATATGAAATTAATGCTTCGGAATATGGGAGCTGATCAGTATCAGGCTGATTAATAGAACCACCAACAGCAAGTGAATCACTCCCATTACTATCTGAACTGCCAATTTTTCCTGGCACATTATCTTCAGTATGAGAGACTTCCAACTTTAACCGGAAGATAGTATCATCTAAGCCACCCAAATCTCTGAACAAAGCAGCAGCTGGATTGCTGTAATCCATGAAGGCTTCTAATATATGCACAGCGGTACTGACCAAATGCAGGTGCTGGGGATCTGTGTCTTTGATGAGAGGCACTAGGGTAGGAATAAGACCAGCTTCGCGCATGGCTGAGCATCCAGACGATGATGAAACCAGGACCGTAACAAGGGATAACAAGGCTTCCGCAAAAGCCAGAGACCACTTAGAAGTATTACAAATAACAGAATCAATTGCTTTCTGCATTAGGCCAGACAGCAAACCACGATGCCCGCCTGAGGTGACAGCAGTTAAAACACTTGTCTGCCGTGTACGATCCTGTGACAATGCAACCAATGAAAGCAAGCACAGTATCCTTATTTTCTCTGGGACCGTCCCCTCACAGCTTACCAGCGTAACCAATTCATTTACAAACTCAGGTTCGCCATTAAAGAAAGAAACAACGTTCTCGGTGTCACCACTAGCTTGAACCAAAACAATGAAAGCATATAAGCGAATGCATGTATACTGCTGCCGGGTAGCCAGAGACGAGAAAGCCCTTGCAAATCTCAATCTGGTCAACAACGAGAATCTTAAACTAGGAGGAACATTGTGATCCTTGACTAGTTTTATCAGAAGTTCCAAGTCAGACTCTGAATGCTTGCTGACATCAGGTACATGGATAACTTGTAAACCGCCAGGAAGTTCATTAGATGATTCGTTCGAAGCATAAAACTCAAAATGAAGGGTGCAACCTAGCTGGTGAGAAACCTGATCACAACTGTTTTCTGTGGCGCATGACAACAAGCCGAGGCCTTCCTCTTTTCCCCCCCAGCCTTGTGCAAGGGAAAATAATTTTGAATTTAGAGAAGCATCTCTTATGGAGTATTTTCCAATTTGCCTCTTCAAAAAGGCAGCCAACGTCTGCAGACAAGCTTCGACGACATCTGCATCGGTAGATGCAAGCAGAAGAGAAAGATGTTGCTGCAGTTACGAAATAAAAAGGGTGAGGGAATTATTCAAACAGACCTCTCAACAATTAGCATATAAAGCTACTGATCTACCAGGACAACCATAAAGCCCACACAGAATATGAGTTGATAAACATTAGCACCAAACTGTATAATGTGACACCATTCCATAAAACTATCAATTAATACGTAGGGGGAATTCTGTCAAAGACTTACCTCATAAGAACTAAAAAAATGTTTGTTTGTGCAGTTCTCTAAAACAATTCTGATCACTCGGAGAACTTGAAGAACAGCATCTTTAGGGAAAGAAGGATCAGATTCCTCAACGTTTTCCTCAATATGCAGATCCTTCCTTACTTTAACATGCTTTTCAAAAAATGTATCGAAATGATTGAAGAGATCCACCCAATGATGAAAGTCACCCTATACAAAAGGGATCAACATCCATAAATCCTCAAAACCATNCGAAATGATTGAAGAGATCCACCCAATGATGAAAGTCACCCTATACAAAAGGAATCAACATCCATAAATCCTCAAAACCAGCAGAATAGAAAGAGCAAAATGAAACAAACCTCTCAAAGCAAATTTAACATACCTTGTCGAATTCCCAACGAAAACTCGCAAGGGGTTCTTGTATTTGCTCGAGAGGAACAGCAGTAACACTATCGATGAAAGACTTGATTTTTGGAGGCTGGTAGAAACAAATTAAACAATAGTTAACACCCCCGAATAGATACAAACATCATCAAACAAAATACACATCAAAATCAATAAAAACGAATGAATTATGATGCCATTGAAAAACAATTACTAAGGCCTCCAAGGTTTGGCCTACAAACTCAAAAACCCATAGTAAAAAATCAAAGGAATCAATCCACGCATGTAAATGGAAAAGATATCATACAAAACTCCATTGAAAAACCATAACCAACACTCAAAAACCCAAACAAAGGAATCAATCAAACCCTGAACAACAAATCAATATAGTTCTAAATGACTAACAATTAGCAGATTACTCAAATGCATAGACAGATACATGAATCAAAACGAGAAAGGGGTTTTATAAAATCACTCACCACTTCGGAAGCTCTCCTGCTTCTAAACTTCATGATGAATTCAGAGACAGGGCATCTCCTGNACAAATCAATATAGTTCTAAATGACTAACAATTAGCAGATTACTCAAATGCATAGACAGATACATGAATCAAAACGAGAAAAGGGGTTTTATAAAAATCACTCACCACTTCGGAAGCTCTCCTGCTTCTAAACTTCATGATGAATTCAGAGACAGGGCATCTCCTGAAAAATCAAACTAAAATCAATTAAGCAACACTGATCAAATCCACAAAAAGCAAGAGATACAATTGATCAATACACACACACCGATTATCGAATCAGAAAGTAAATNTCTAAACTTCATGATGAATTCAGAGACAGGGCATCTCCTGAAAAATCAAACTAAAATCAATTAAGCAACACTGATCAAATCCACAAAAAGCAAGAGATACAATTGATCAATAAACACACCGATTATCGAATCAGAAAGTAAATAATCGATGACGATGATCTCGATGGATAGCGATCGATAACGAAGAAGAGAGAAGAAAATCGATTGATCGTTTGAAGAAGGAAGAATCAAAGAGTGGAGCGATCGGGAAGAAACTAGGGTTTTGAAGAGGATCGCGGATTTGATAGAGAGAGAAAGAAGTGGAGAAGAATTCTAAGAAGCTAAGGCGCTTTGTGTTATATACAGCAGATGCGAATTTTTCTTCCTATGCCGGTTTATCACTGATTTTTTTTCTTTATTATTATTATTTTTTTTACTTTTATATAACTTTATTTATCCTTAATTTTATTATTTATAAAATCCAAATAGTCCCAAAAAATTTAATATGATCTATACAAAACTTTTACATGTGTATATTTTTACTAATCTTATACTAAATTCTTACATAAATGTTAAATTTTAAACAATTTTAATAAATGTTTTGAAACAATAACTATTGTAGACAGATAAAATTGTTCGTTAAGGTGTATTACATGTAATAGATTGGCCGTTTTATTTGAAAATTTCAGTTTTGTTTGTATTGGAGAGATAAACCAAATTCATCATAAAAGAAAATATGGATCCGATTTGTTTTCGGATATGGTTCATCAAATTTGTTTTGTATTTTATCTGCTTTGCGGTTTAGATCTTTCTAATCTATAATCAATTTGATGTTAGATTAGTTCTTTTTTTTCGATTTTTGTAAGTTTCTGGAAACTTGTATGGTTTACCGGTTTTTATCTATGGATCATGTTGTTTATGTCGCCGGCTTTGTTGTATATGTGTTGTATCATGCTATTGTTTTCAATGTTTAATAAATTTATAAGACAAAAAAAATTGTGATATAATTTCATAAGTCTAAGTATGAAATATGTTTTTCAAGTATTTAGAAACATGATAACTCAATAATAATTGTTTTTTTAATAAACTCTATACAAATTCAAAACTCTATATAATAATTTGTTATGATCTTGATATGGCCGGATATACATATTTAGTTATACTAAAGCTGTTGTAAATATATATCTTAGATCATTACTTTGAAAATAATATGGGACTATTTTATACTAAATAATAAATAATCTCTCCTAAAAAGTATCTTTTTTTTCCTTAACCGAGTTGATTAGAGAGCTAGAGAAATACAAAGAGAATCCTTGAGAAAAGGGTAGAAGCAAAAGCTAAAGACAAATGTGTCGTGTGATTCTTTTCTTTACATCTAAATGCCTTTTTCTTTCTTGAGTTAGATTTCATGAAAGAATCATGAAATTTACTAGTATACAATATTCTACATTTACAAAATATTTGCCTCACATAATTGAAAAGAATCAAATAAACAAAGAATCATAATTAATTCACTTGCACATCTACACAAAACCATTTCTTGTGCAATGAGTATAAAGGGAGAACTCATAATAATTTAAATTCGTAATGACATCACATATTATTCCGCACGAACATGCGAAAAATCATCTAGTTATCTGTAATATGCAGCAAAATTTTCATCTTCATCTGTTGTGTTGTGTTCGATCTTATCAAATTTGTGATCTTTGAAGAGAGCAATTCTCTAAGAAAATGGTAGACGATGATATTTTCTAAGAAAATCTTCAATATCTCCTGATAATTTTCATCAATTGATCAACCGATATCCAAATTCATGTGATATTTTATTTCATGAGAATGTGTTAACGGTGAACAAACATAAACGCTTTAATTGAAATATTTAGACTTTTAATTTTGTGTAACAAAGGATTGAATGAAATTTATAAACTAATATTTCAAAAATAATAATGTTTTCCTAACCAAGAGTTGAAAACATTTTTGTAGGTGATACACTCAATTGGTGATTTCAATTAAAAGCATTTCTTTTGTGATATTATCTAAGCCTAATATTTTTTTTTGTGGAAATGTATACAATTTGCTTACATGTATAATATTCTTACAAATTTTTAGAATAATTCATATATAAATGATAAATCTTAACAGTTTTTTAATATTTTTAAAAATTAATATGTTTTTTATGGACTATAAACCGTGGTGAAATGATATAGTAAGTTGTTTTTTTTGTGACACGATATCAAATTATTCGATAAAGAGAGAACCATATAAGTTCATTATTTTTTATAATGAAGTATGTTTTTTGCATATATATTTTTTTTCTCCAAACATGATTACTCAATAATAATGACTTTTTTTTTTAACTCTATACAAATTTAAAAGTAGTATTTGTTATGATCCTGATATAATAATATACCTCATGTATAAGTTGTTGCAAAAAATATCTTAAATCATTACTTTGAAAATAAATTGGAACTATCTTATAGTTTATCTTTTATCTATATACATAAAGTTAGTTTTTCTCTTTTTTGTGATAACACATCATCACACATATACTCCACATTACTTTAATATTTAACTTTAATAAAATAATTTATTTCACATATTAATTACACTTTTGATATCAGTATATTCAATTACAAAAAAAATTTCAAAAGTCATTCATGGTATTAAAAATATATAAATTATAAAAACTCCAAAACTCTAAATTAATTATTTATTAATATTAAATAATGACTTTAAAACAATTTAATCAATATTTAAACTGCATCAAATAGTAATAATAATAATAAATGAATGAATAAAAAAAATAAAATTAAGACACTATGAGTAACTATTAACTTAATCAAGATTCATATTAATAAATATAACAATAAAAAAAAACTAAATAAAATTAGCGAAATGACGTATGGTAGATATAATGATAGAAATTTCTGCTATATCAAATTCACGGTAATAAAATACACGGTCAAATACTAAATTATGGAGACTGTATCATAATTTTTTTAAAATAACATGAGAAAAACTGTTTCAAAACTATATTACAATTACCAAAATATTTTTGGATGTTGTTATTGAAGAATAAAACAAATTAAGAAAAAACAAAATTAACTACGCGCCGGATCAAAGTAATCTATATAAAGTACTTTTATCCTTAAACGAGTTGATTAGAGATTTATTTAGAGTAACAAAAAGAGAATCCTTGAGAAAAGGGTAGAAGTAATTATTTTCTTTACCTCTATATGCCTTTTTCTTTCGTGATTTGGTGTTTATGAAAGAATCATGAAATTTTATAGTTTACAATATTCTACAGTTACAAAATATTTGCCTCGCATAGGTGAAAAAGAATCATAATCACTTGCACATCTATACAGAACCATTTCTTTTGCAATGAGTATTGAGGGAAGGCTTAAAAGACTGAATCTTCAGTATCTGGAACCCGAAAAACCAGAAATTTTGCAAGAGAAGTGAGCTTCTTACCATCATCTAGAGATCTCTTTCTGCGAGTCTTGGTTCTGAATATAGATGATGGTAGTGATGAAGACATATGACTCTTTCCTTGCATTCTGATGTTATTTGCAGCCACAGTTAGTTTCTTGCTTATCGTTTCGCTTTTACTCACAGTATCTCCTGGTTTCCTCTCCGGCGTTTTTGGTCTGAAGTTGTTGAAAAATTCAGAGTTTTTAACTTCACCAGCTCTTGGCACTGTCAACGAAGATGTTAGTATGGTTTCAGGGACAGGTGTAGAAGGACCAAGAGACTCTCTCTTGTCAGGGGATGCTTGTTCAGATGCAAGAGTTCGTTTTGGGATTGATTTGGTCCGAGATTTCTTTATCTTCTTGTATCCACCTTGGATCAACCCAGTGACTCCTTCAACGAAGTCCTCAAAAGCGGAACAATGTCCAGTTTGGGTCTCTTGTGATCCGGCTACAAGTGTAGCTTCAGCGTGGATAAACCAGGGCTTTTTGTTATTCTGGAAGAACTTTATAAGTACAGTTTCAGCAAGGTAGTAAACGCGAGACTTTCGTTTAACCTATACAAAGAAGAAGTTAAAAGAAATTATGTCAACAAAACCAAAATAGTGGATGTGAAAAGAAAATGTAATGGTTTGCTCATTTCGATTACCATTACACTATGAACTCGTATCTCCCCTAAGTTCGGAAAGCAACTTATATGTGTCTCTTCAAGNAGGGACAGGTGTAGAAGGACCAAGAGACTCTCTCTTGTCAGGGGATGCTTGTCCAGATGCAAGAGTTCGTTTTGGGATCGATTTGGTCCGAGATTTCTTTATCTTCTTGTATCCACCTTGGATCAACCCAGTGACTCCTTCAACGAAGTTCTCAGAAGCAGAACAATGGCTAGTTTGGGTCTCTTGTGATCCGGCTACAAGTCNTCACCAGCTCTTGGCACTGTCAACGAAGATGTTAGTATGGTTTCAGGGACAGGTGTAGAAGGACCAAGAGACTCTCTCTTGTCAGGGGATGCTTGTTCAGATGCAAGAGTTCGTTTTGGGATTGATTTGGTCCGAGATTTCTTTATCTTCTTGTATCCACCTTGGATCAACCCAGTGACTCCTTCAACGAAGTCCTCAAAAGCGGAACAATGTCCAGTTTGGGTCTCTTGTGATCCGGCTACAAGTGTAGCTTCAGCGTGGATAAACCAGGGCTTTTTGTTATTCTGGAAGAACTTTATAAGTACAGTTTCAGCAAGGTAGTAAAAGCGAGACTTTCGTTTAACCTATACAAAGAAGAAGTTAAAAGGAATTATGTCAACAAAACCAAAATATTGGGTGTGAAAAGAAAGTGTAATGGTTTGCTCATTTCGATTACCATTACACTATGAACTCGTATCTCCCCTAAGCTCGGAAAGCAACTTATATGTGTCTCTTCAAGTTTTCCTGCGAAAAACACATTTCGTGTTGGTACATGCTCTGATATTCATAAAGAAATACTGGCAAATGGTAAGTATTACCGTATTAGCATAGTGTAACACAAAAAAAGGAATGGTTGGTATTGACATAGTGAAAACACAAACAAAAGATCATCAACATTCAATTTCAAGGCAAAAGAAGAAAAACAAAACAATGCACAGGCAATCTTTATCTCAAAATGTCCTGAATATTAACAATGATATAGATTCACAAGAACTGAAAAAAAGGCAGGCATTACGCAGGTCCTCGAGTATGGTGTAAAGAGACAGAACACCAAAGCAAATGAACATTACTTATGCAATATACGAAGATGCAGACGAAGACAATGTGAGTTTTAGTACTCACTATCGGAGTCATAACAGAACAATTATCTGTAAGTTTTCATTNGATCATCAACATTCAATTTCAAGGCAAAAGAAGAAAAACAAAACAATGCACAAGCAATCTTTATCTCAAAATGTCCTGAAGAAATATATTAACAATGATATAGATTCACAAGAACTGAAAAAAGGCAGGCATTACGCAGGTCCTCGAGTATGGTGTAAAGAGACAGAACACCAAAGCAAATAAACATTAATTATGCAATATACGAAGATGCAGACGACGACAATGTGAGTTTTAGTACTCATTATCGGAGTCATAACAGAACAATTATCTGTAAGTTTTCATCTTTGCCTCTTAAATAGAGCTCTCTTCATCTCAAAATGGACATGCAAAATCACTTTCATGACATCAAAACGATTCAGGAAAATTCAATTAAAGAATCGTTTCAGCAAACCCAAAATCTAAGTTTCAGAATTGCCGAGAAAGACCAAAACATTAGCTACAGTAAACACAAATTCGAAAGAGAACAGAAATGACAAAGGAATGCGAAAGGGTTTTCATANTTTCAGAATTGCCGAGAAAGACCAAAACATTAGCTACAGTAAACACAAATTCAAAAGAGAACAGAAATGACAAAGGAATGGGAAAGGGTTTTCATGTATGAGCTTACTCTTGAAATCTCCTACTGTGACATCGAGAGGAACCGTCATGACCATTCGAGTTCCCAAGTTAGTCTCTGTAAAGACCGCCACTTCTTCTGCAACAGCCATTTTTGTGTGAGAGAGAACAGAGAGACACGGTTTTTTGGAAATATAAGAAAAAAAGAGCAAAATCACGCTGTTTCAAACCATGTAAAGAGAACAGCTTCCCGTTTCAGTTAGCTAAACACGCCTTAGTGACTAATCTGGTTCCCGGTTCTGTTGTTCTAATATCCGGTTTAGAAGAAGTGGATGATTCGGTTTTATTTCGAATTTGGATTGAGATCTTAGTCAAATACATCCTTTAAACTCTCTGGTTTTTCCAGATCTATTTAAACCATATGAGAAAAAAAATCCGGTTTTCAGATTGATTATTTTTGTTCCAAGCCGGTTCGAATTGGAGGGGTTTATCAGGATTATTTAACCAGATCGCCGGAATCATCATCTTCCTCTTCTTCCACCACCGAGCAAAAAAACCTAAGAAAGTGTCTCATTCCCATTTCTCCGTTCAAGAAAAATGCGACGGCACAAGCGATGGCCGTTAAAGCCACTCGCTAATTCTCTACTTCGTTCCCACTTCTCCTCTTCCACGACGGAGTCAGCGACGGTGGCTTTTCCGTTAAAGCACGTGACTAGGTCAAACTTCGAAACAACACTAAANAACGGTGGCTTTTCCGTTAAAGCACGTGACTAGGTCAAATTTCGAGACATCACTAACCGATCTCCGTTCTCATGTAAAGTCTGCAGATTTCGTTGCAATAGACCTCGAAATGACTGGTGTTACAAGCGCTCCATGGAGAGATTCGTTAGAGTTTGATCGTCACGATGTTAGGTACCTTAAAGTCAAAGACTCCGCCGAGAAATTCGCCGTCGTTCAATTCGGAGTTTGTCCTTTTCGTTGGGATTCTCAAACTCAGTCATTCGTCTCTCATCCGTAAGTTTTAAAAATTTGATCTTTCTCTCTGATTCTTCATTTCTGATTGATTTTGAGTGTTTTGGTAGGTATAATTTCTTTGTGTTTCCTCGTCAAGAGCTTATATTTGATTCACCAGCTCATGAGTTTCTATGCCAAACAAGTTCTATGAACTTTCTTGCTAAGTATCAGTTTGATTTCAACACTTGTATACATGAAGGTGATTCCTTTTTTTACTCTGTTTTTGATTTGAGATTGTTATGTGTTAGAGGAATTCACCTAGTTTGAATTAATCACCAGGAATATCTTATTTGTCCAGACGGCAAGAGGAAGATGCGAGTAAGCGTTTGGATNTCGCCGTCGTTCAATTCGGAGTTTGTCCTTTTCGTTGGGATTCTCAAACTCAGTCATTCGTCTCTCATCCGTAAGTTTTAAAAATTTGATCTTTCTCTCTGATTCTTCATTTCTGATTGATTTTGAGTGTTTTGGTAGGTATAATTTCTTTGTGTTTCCTCGTCAAGAGCTTATATTTGATTCACCAGCTCATGAGTTTCTATGCCAAACAAGTTCTATGAACTTTCTTGCTAAGTATCAGTTTGATTTCAACACTTGTATACATGAAGGTGATTCCTTTTTTTACTCTGTTTTTGATTTGAGATTGTTATGTGTTAGAGGAATTCACCTAGTTTGAATTAATCACCAGGAATATCTTATTTGTCCAGACGGCAAGAGGAAGATGCGAGTAAGCGTTTGGATATGATGTATGATGACTACGAGGAGGGAGTTGTTGAGAGAGAGGATTTGAAGTTGGTGCGATTGGCGGATGTTCTTTTCGCTGAGAGGATGAAGAAGAAGTTGAGTGAATGGCGGTCTGAGCTGTTACATGGTGGGAATGTGAGAGAGACTACGAGGAATTCGAATGGATTGGGACAGAGTACGGAAACTGTGTTCTACCTCATGCGTCCTGCTCTTAGTATGAAGGGTTTCACTTCTCATCAGCTTAGAGTGATTAAATTGGTAATGTTTATTTGTTCGGATATTGATTTTGAGTTTTCTATCTTTTTTCTTTATTGTTTTAATCTGTTGGCTCTGGATTTGGGTTTGCAGGTTGTGAGAAAGCATTTTGGAGATCTTGTGTATATACATTTGAATGATAAAAGTTCTTGTTCACAAGACTTTGTTGTGTACACTGATTCAGAATCCGACAAGGAAAATCTTATGGTAAGTAGCATTTGGGTGGCTCGATAGGTTTTATACTGTTCGATACATTTCCTTTCGGTAGCAAATTTCAGGCTCCTGAGATGGTGTCAGTCTCTGAATTTTCTAATTGATACCATTACTGTCTTTCCACAGAGGGAGGCAATGGATGAACGCAAGAGAGCAGCCGAAAGAAAAATACAATCTGCAATTGGGTTCCGCCAAGTGATTGATCTACTTTCTTCAGAGAAAAAGTTGATTGTTGGTCACAATTGTTTCCTAGGTATGCAAGCAAGTTGTATTTTGTCTATGAAGATTTTGTAAAGATAAATTGTTATAACCATTTTTGCGTTGACTGATGCAGATATTGCACATGTATACAATAAATTTGTGGGTCCTCTTCCGTCAACAGCTGAGAATTTTGTTGCCTCCATTAACGACCAGTTTCCTTACATTGTTGACACCAAAATAATCTTAAACGTGAACGCAATGTTGCATCAGAGGACGNATAATCTTAAACGTGAACCCAATGTTGCATCAGAGGACAAAGAAGTCCGGTACATCATTATCCACTGCATTCTCTTTACTATGTCCACAAATCGTGCTTTCTTCGAGAACCTCTGACTTGCTGCTTCAGCAGCGTGTCAAGATTGACGTCGAAGTAGACAACGTTAGGTTTGTTCCTCCTCTATTCGTGGCATGAACACTTCTATAGCTTTCTGGTTAAACTTCTTCTCTCTGTTTCAGGTGTTCTAACTGGAATGCAGGAGGAAAACACGAAGCCGGTTATGATGCTTTCATGACAGGTTGCATCTTTGCTCAGGCTTGTAATCATCTCGGAGTTGACTTCAAACTCCATTCACAATCTGAGAACTTAGCGCAGAACGAGAAACTTGACAAGTACATGAACCGTCTTTATCTCAGTTGGTCAAGAGGCGATATCATCGACCTTCGAACAGGCAATAGTAATGCAGAGAACTGGCGCGTTTCAAGGTTTAAATACGAGAACATTGTCCTCATATGGAACTTCCCACAAAACCTCAAGGCCAGAGAGATCAAAGAATGCATCTGCAAAGCCTTTGGCTCGACTTCCGTCACTTCTGTCTACCACATAGACAACACTGCGGTTTTCGTCTTGTTCAAGAACTCAGAACTTGTCTCGAACTTCCTAACTCTTAAGCAGCAGCTGNAACACGAAGCCGGTTATGATGCTTTCATGACAGGTTGCATCTTTGCTCAGGCTTGTAATCATCTCGGAGTTGACTTCAAACTCCATTCACAATCTGAGAACTTAGCGCAGAACGAGAAACTTGACAAGTACATGAACCGTCTTTATCTCAGTTGGTCAAGAGGCGATATCATCGACCTTCGAACAGGCAATAGTAATGCAGAGAACTGGCGCGTTTCAAGGTTTAAATACGAGAACATTGTCCTCATCTGGAACTTCCCACAAAACCTCAAGGCCAGAGAGATCAAAGAATGCATCTGCAAAGCCTTTGGCTCGACTTCCGTCACTTCTGTCTACCACATAGACAACACTGCGGTTTTCGTCTTGTTCAAGAACTCAGAACTTGTCTCGAACTTCCTAACTCTTAAGCAGCAGCTGGAGTCAGACGATGGTCCTGTCACGATTGTTCACCCACTCTCCAAGATCCTTAAAGGAGGCAACACCGGAGCTGCAGACTATGAAGCATACAAAGAGATTTGCAGCTCACACATCTCAAAGATCCTATTCTCTGACCAAGCTGAAACAGTTGGTGTAAAATCCAGAACAAGAACCNGGAGTCAGACGATGGTCCTGTCACGATTGTTCACCCACTCTCCAAGATCCTTGAAGGAGGCAACACCGGAGCTGCAGACTATGAAGCATACAAAGAGATTTGCAGCTCACACATCTCAAAGATTCTATTCTCTGACCAAGCTGAAACAGTTGGTGTAAAATCCAGAACAAGAACTGAACCACAAGGCGAGACAAGCCCTGAGACTGAGAGAATAGAGAACACAGTCAATGGTTCTCACAATACATCGGACTTGATTGATGCTTTTTTAGCGGATAGAGTTGAAGTGAAAGCTGCTACGACTAGTTAACAAGCTTTACTTCTTACCAAAGGCATATAACCATTTTTGTAAACTGAGTAATTAAGTACCAGATATCTATTTTTGCGTGAGTATAGTTTAAAAGTAAAACATACGATTATGTGCGGACAAACACTAGAATTGTTAGGATTAAGCTTAGACAATAGATCCCATGGAGACATCAATCTCGATCAAGTTATCTTCTGCTTCAATCTCTTCCAATATCTCCATGATCGTCATCTGCTCGTAATACTCTTCTCTACTTATCCAACGTTTCTTCACTTCNAGACATCAATCTCGATCAAGTTATCTTCTGCTTCAATCTCTTCCAATATCTCTATGATCGTCATCTGCTCGTAATACTCTTCTCTACTTGTCCAACGTTTTCTCACCAAAGAAATCTCGATCAACCCATCTTCTTCTTCATCTAGGTTGGTTTCAGTTTCTTCACCTTGAGCTTGAAGCTCTTCCTGATCATGAAGATAAGACTTGGACTTCGTGTTGAACAAGTCAATGCTGTGGAGAATGTTAAAGAGAAACATGATTGGGATGGTTACGAGAAGACAAAGATTCTTCAAGAAAGAAAGTGATGAGATCAATAGTGTTTCCTTGACTCCATTTCTTGCCATTGTTGAGGAGATCATCAGACCTATAGCTGATTTGTAAATTGAAGGATTGGAATTCTATAGCTGATTTATAGATTGAAGGATCTGAAAACATATCTTTCTCTTAAGCTATCTAGTGGAGTCCATTGAACACAGACAAGATTATAATGGGTACAAAGACAAGTTCCTGCTTACATGTGCCCCAGTATCTTGTAAGGGAGCCCATTAAGTCAAGACTTGTTGACAATTGAGAAGACAAGGGTAAGATGTAGTTATGGGAGCTTCAGAGATCAGACACATGGATTGTTGCTTTGACTTTCTTCCATTGACTCCAGAAATAGCTGTCATTTTATCATCTTGAGTCCTTTCACAGTGCTACAAAGAATATGTCAACCTCATGTAAAAAAATGAACACAGAATCTGACAGAGCCGGCTTGATGAATCTGAAGCTATTGTAGCGGATAGATAGTTTCACTTAATGCCGAGGAACTCTAATCCTGTTGCGGTTGGACTTAATCCGTACTGAGCCAAGTACTTAGGGTCATGAAACTTGCTTAGATGTCTCATTCCGCTATCGCAAAGTATTGTGACAATTGTGTGACCAGGACCAAGGGTTTGAGCCACCCTCACTGCCCCAACACAATTCATAGCCGAGGAGCTTCCAACAAATAGCCCATCGTTCTTAAGAAGAAACCTGGGCGAGAAAAATTAAGAAAAATATCAGGAACACAACACTTATGAAATCCTTATATACACTCTGAAAAATGTGGCAAAAGATGCAGAGTGAGCACTACCTAGACATCTCGACAGCTTCTTTATCAGTACCACGAAAACCGCCATCAAGTTTTGCCATCAGGAAGTTTTGAGTAAGCCTATTGATTCCAATCCCTTCTGTTATCGTATCAAATGGGTTCTTTAGTCGACGCCCTTCAGCTTCCTCTCTTGTGTACATCACTCCCCGTGTTACTTTATTGTACAGACCAGATCCAGGAGGATCGATTAGGAAGCATTTAACTTTCTCACTCTTATCCTGTTTCAATCACAAGAAATAATAAGACTTTTTGTTTATAACATATACCAAGTCCTCCCTCATACATCTATAATTTGTATAAACCTTGCTTAAGCATACCTGAAGGAACCTTGAAACACCAGCTAAAGTACCTCCTGTACCCGCAGCAGCAACAAAGGCGTCAATGTTACCATGAGTCTGGTGCCAGATTTCAGGACCAGTACCTTCATAATGAGCCCTATAATTTGCCAAGTTCTCAAACTGATCTGCAAAGAAGCCACCGGTAACTGAATCCGAGAATAAAGAAGGATCTTTCTCAACTGTGCAACCATTAGTTTTCTCTTGGTGCACGCCATTTATTCCGCTCGCCACCCTTCCATTTGATGCTAACTCGTTTGCTTCGTCAGCCCGTCGCCTCGCAATGTTGACGTAGTGATCTTTATGAGTTATAGACACTGGCCGCACCCTCTCAACAGTAGCTCCAAGGGCTTCAATTATTTGAGACTAAAATAAGTCCACAGCACAATACGAAATCTGAGTATATATGTATTAGGAACACATACAAGAGAACATGTATCATCATCAAGGTATTTAAAAAAAAACAAAACCTTTTCAATAGCAGCATCATCAGGTATAACAACATGACATTTACACCCGTATGCAGGAGAAACCGTAGCAAGACTAATAGCAGTACTCCCTGCACTACCTTCGGTTACAATACCCCCCGGAAACAGCTTACCAGACTCCAAAGCCTAAACAACAACAAAAACTCCATTTTCTTAGAAAATCAGGATTTATAAACAAGTATTTTTCTTTTCCAACTTCCATTAAACCAAACAAACCAAAACATAGTAACATAAGAAAGGGATAAAACTGAGCCTAAGAATTTAGACAAAAACAGAGACAATGAAAGACAAAAACACAATGCTCTCTCAACAACGAGCTTCATTTTACACTTGATAATGAAGATTCTACAAACAATTAAGNATGCTCTCTCAACAACGAGCTTCATTTTACACTTGATAATGAAGATTCTACAAACAATTAAGCTGACGAATTCAATCACTGACATTGCCTAAGACGTCTATGAAGCAATCTAAGAACTTGAAAAAGTTGAAACTTTTAAAATGCTTAAGCAGAACAATACAAACAACATTTGAGGTAATAGTATTATACCTCTTCAATGATCTTGACAGCAACTCTATCTTTAACACTACCTCCTGGATTCAAAAACTCACATTTACCAAGAATCTGAAACATCAAAACGAAACTAAAAATTACATCTTTAACTCATAATTCACATTTATTCAAACAAGAACCAAAAGACCAAACCTCACATCCAGTAGCTTCAGAGAGACTATTGATACGAATCAAAGGAGTATTGCCAATAGCATCAACGATTCCTTTTCTCTTCTTCTTCTTCATTTTCTTCTCAGAGGACCACGAATTAAACTTATAGGAACCAAAGTAACAGTAAGAAGAAAGTATTACCATCGTTGCTGCTGCTGCTGCAACAATAGCGCCGGTTATTTTCATAGGCGCCATTGAAGCAGCTTTCAAGTCTCGCTCGTCTTCTCTGTCAAAACTACTATGTAATTAGGTCGTCGGCAAATTCAACACTTTTTCTCTCCGTTCTCACTTCAACCCCCAAAGTTTCCTTTAATTACAGATACGGCGCATATATTTTTCATTTGTTATGCACATCCTTCCTAATTGATTTCATTTTTATTTTTACTGGTATTTTAACTATGTCAAAATATTACTTATTTATTAGCAAAAAAATGATAACATATTTTACAAAAATAAATAAATGATAATCGATCCGCAAATAGGTATGAATTCTAATTGATAAACAAAATTAATACATGGAGACATCTATAAATAATACCATAATAGTAAAAAAAAAAATTGTAATGAATGAGATATTATTTTGTTGAATGTAGGTATGAATTAATGAGATAACATATTTTACAAAAAGAAAAAATGGTAATCGATCCGCAAATAGATATGAATTCTAATTGGTAAACAAAATTAATACATGGAGACATCTATAAATAATAATACCATAATAGTAAAAAAAATTGTAATGAATGAGATATTATTTTGTTGAATGTATTGTTTTTTTGTTATTATTATTCTGAGATTGATAAATTATTAAGTGTATAATTTACGGTAATTCTCAAGGAAATAAGAAGTAGAAGAAAAACAATCAAAAGAAACTTTTTTTTTTTTTTTGTTCTGTGTTTGTGATAATTACCTATAGGTATAAAAAGTATATTTATCATTTAATTTTCTTTCCCTTTCAAATTTCAGGTTCTCCCTTTATATTATTAAACAGACGCAATACGATGTCGTCTTTATCTCGCCTTCTCCGTCGCATTTTCACCACTCGCCGCCATTTCTCCTCCTCCGCCACCGCCACCACCACAGTCTCGCCACCTAATAACTCACTCGCCAGTATCGTAAATGCCGAACGAAACCCAACACGCATTGTGGAGAAGTTCAAAAAAGCATGCGAGAAAGAGCATTTCCGAGGCAACATGGTCGTGTACGACAGAACCGTGCGCCGTCTCGTCGCCGCGAAGAGATTTGATTACGTCGTAGAGATTCTCGAGGAGCAGAAGAAGTACCGTGAGATGTCCAAGGAAGGATTCACGGTGAGGATCATTTCTCTCTATGGAAAAGCTGGAATGTTTGAAAATGCACACAAGGTGTTCGACGAAATGCCTCAGAGAAACTGTATGGTGTTTTAGTGCGTTGCTCAGTGCGTATAGTGTTTCCAAGAAGTTTGATATGGTTGAACAGCTTTTTAGAGAGTTACCTAGCAAGTTAGGGATCGAACCGGATATTGTATCTTACAATACTTTGATTAAGGCGNGTGAGATGTCCAAGGAAGGATTCACGGTGAGGATCATTTCTCTCTATGGAAAAGCTGGAATGTTTGAAAATGCACACAAGATGTTCGACGAAATGCCTCAGAGAAACTGTAGTAGGACTGTATGGTCTTTTAGTGCGTTGCTCAGTGCGTATAGTGTTTCGAAGAAGTTTGATATGGTTGAACAGCTTTTTAGAGAGTTACCTAGCAAGTTAGGGATCAAACCGGATATTGTATCTTACAATACTTTGATTAAGGCGTTGTGTGAGAAGGGTTCGTTATCCGGAGCTGTTGCGGTGATCGATGAGATTGAGAGCAAAGGTTTGAAACCTGATGTTTTTACATTCAACACGCTTTTGTTGTCGGCTTATTTGAAGGGAGAGTTTGAGCTTGGGGAAGTGATATGGGGAAAGATGGTGGAGAGGAATGTAGAGATGGATATCAGGAGTTACAATGCTCGGTTGCTTGGATTAGCTAACGAGTCGAAATCAGAAGAGTTAGTGAATCTCTTTGAAGAAATAAAGGCTAGAGGGATGAAACCCGATGTTTTTAGCTTCAATGCTATGATTAGATGTTGTATCAA
>OVAP01001314.1:3839-24778 GCA_900406295.1 Aurinia saxatilis | reverse complement strand
AGAACAAAATAAAAGTATAATTGTGAGTTGTTTTTTTAGTACTATAGTACAGTGATTTGGAGAATTCATCTACCCAATTTTTTTTATCAAAATTGGGTTTAAACAAAACTAATTTTGACTCAAGTGCAATTTCACTAAAATATATATAATTATTATTAAAACNACTAATTTTGACTCAAAAACTAGTTATTGAGTGCAATTTCCCTAAAATATATATATAATTATTATTAAAAAAAAAATATGAATTTTTTAAAATTCAGTATAATTAGGATATAGAAATGTGATCTTAAATAATATTGAATGACAAGTTTGTGAATGATGGATGTTGATTTGTTGATTGTGGACGATAAGCTTTTTTTTTTTTTTCTGTTCATTGAAAAATGAAATTTGGTCCATTAAATCTTTTATTTGGCCACTGACATCACCTTTATCGTCGCTGGGCAATTAAACACTTTAATGTAGCTTTGCAATATATTTTTGCAAGCAAAAACTCATATAGATAAAATCCTAAATAGAGCAAAACGCCACAAAGTATATCATAAGAAAGTTATAAACTTCAGTGCAATATTTTGCTTGTGTGCTTTTCAACAACAACAACAAAAATCTTTCTTGTGGCTCAAAGTCCTAAAATCAACGAATTTAAAAGACCAAAAATAACTAGAACGAAAGGCTCTTTGAATTAGTAATTAAAGAAGAACTTCACAAGAGCTAGAGCATATCGACATTGCATCAAGTTCTTTACGAAAGGCACGCTTTGCATTTCCCATGTAGTACATATCAAGCTTTAACTTCTCCAGTACTGTTGAATTCTCGAGGAAGAATCGTACTAGGTCCGTTCCTCTTTGGTACCTTGATGAGACCGAGCATTTCAATTCCACAAACTTGAGCGATGATACCAAACACCGAGGTACCATTGAATGCATCACCTTTGGTTCTACGTACATAAGAAGACGCATGGATGGAACCAGAACCATCTCCAAGATGAGAGATTCTAGTTTTGGGAATCCTCGGGATCTCTTTGAGGATATCGCCAGTCACGTTTATACCATATTTAAAATCTATGTCTAACTTGCCAGAGAAACCCCAATCGATGATCTCAAATTTCTTGGTTGAGTAACTCCTAATCTTCAAACACTGAAGTAGAGGAGCATCTATCACAACTTTGGTATCCGCATTTATGTAAATTCTCTTTAGCGTCTGAGAGCGCACTTATGTAAAACATTTAGTACATCAATATGCACACATGAGAACATCATTTGCAAAGTTGGAGTGCCCGTGATCTTTAAATGTTCTAGAACTGGAGAGCCTAAGATAAGTTTCTCAAAAGTGGTGTCATTGAGATATCTAATACGTACGTCCTAGAAACATGATCTTTAGGCAAGGTAAGGAGACAAACTCAGCATTAGGCAAGGTAACGGAACAAAGTTGTAACTCTACAAGTGTCTTGCATGTATATATGCTCAAGGGTATCACATAATTATGATAGTTAAAAACATCGAGACACTGAATCTTACACCTAGTCACATCATCAATCAATTGGGTGAGAAAAGACTTATAGTGTCATCAAGCTTACGAAGAGATAAACTGAATTGGCTTATCCCTGACTCCTTGTGTGAATCAAAGAAGAACCTCACAAAGCTATGACGAGCCAAGAATCTTGTGTACTCCAGATCCAGCCCAAGAACACATAGCCAGACACTTCTCCATCTTTTGGACAAAACACTTGTCCTACCAGCTTCCTCTGTAGAAAGATGATAAAGTATGTCACATAACAAAGGATCCGGTAACTTGCTGATCAAGTCTTCTCCATGTCCTTTGTCACAACTTTTGGCTTTTCCCTTCATTTGTTTTTCTCCACTTTATCAAATCATTTAGGCTTATGTTTAATCGAAGACATTTTAGGTTTAAACCAAGCACGGCCCATAATAGGCCTATAGTAGGCCCACGAGGCCCACATTTCACGAAACTAGGTTTTTATAAGAAACCCTACTTAATGGCTGCACATAAGCGCCGCTGCAGTTTCATATAGAAGAGGAGACCCTAGCTTTTTTCGAGAGAAACTCAACAACAATGGCGGAAAGAGGAGGCGAAAGAGGAGTCGGAGAGCGCGGTGACTTCGGCCGTGGATTCGGTGGACGTGGTGAGGGAAGAGGTGGACGTGGTGAAGGAAGAGGCAGAGGACGTGGACGTGGTGGGCGTCGTGGAGGAAGAGCCACAGAGGAAGCGAAATGGGTTCCAGTGACGAAGCTAGGCCGTCTCGTTTCATCAGGTAGCATCAAGCAGCTAGAAGAGATCTACCTTCACTCACTCCCCGTCAAGGAGTACCAGATCATAGATCTGCTTTGTCCTTCGTTGAAAGACGAAGTGATGAAGATCATGCCTGTTCAGAAACAGACAAGAGCTGGTCAGAGAACTAGGTTTAAGGCCTTTGTTGTTGTTGGTGATGGTAATGGTCATGTTGGGTTGGGTGTGAAATGTGCTAAGGAAGTTGCTACTGCTATTAGAGGTGGGATTATACTTGCTAAGTTGTCTGTTATCCCTGTGAGGAGAGGTTACTGGGGTAATAAGATTGGGAAGCCACATACTGTTCCTTGTAAGGTTACTGGCAAATGTGGATCTGTTACTGTCAGGATGGTTCCTGCTCCTAGAGGTGCTGGTATTGTTGCTGCTAGGGTTCCTAAGAAGGTTCTTCAGTTCGCTGGGATTGATGATGTGTTTACCTCTTCAAGGGGTTCCACCAAAACCCTTGGAAACTTTGTCAAGGTCTGATTTTTTTTCCACCCCTTAGATCATTGGTTATTGCTTAAGAAATGTGTAGTTAGTTTGGTGACAATTGCTTGTAGGGTTAAAATTTTGTGGTCTGTTTTAGCTCAATCAGTAGTTGGTTTGGTTAGGTTAATTTTGGTGCTGGTGTTTCTGTTTGCTTAGCTTGTGTTGTGATTAAGGTTTAGTTGTGAAATGTAGTTTGGACTGTTGTGTTGTTTATGGAGTATAGTTTCGTGAAAACTTTGAGTTTTTCTATGGTGTGTGAATAGAAGATGAGTTGTAGATGATAGAATTTGATTATCTTCAACCTGTTTATTGCTTGATGAACTGGATTTTTCTCTCCTTTGTTATTGATCATTGTTTGTTTATCTGGTTTTTTTGTACGCAGGCTACCTTTGATTGTCTTCAGAAGACTTACGGTTTCCTCACACCCGAGTTCTGGAAGGAGACCAAGTTCCAAAGATCGCCTTACCAAGCCTACACTGATATCTTGTCGAAGAAGGATGATGGGAACGCCAAGGCTATCACCGAGGCTGAAGACCAAGCCTAGATTAATAAACGCTCTTTGGCTCTTTCTCTCCTTCATGAATTAAGATCGGTTTTTGTTCCAAACTTATGCTTTTTACTAGTTTTAAGTCTATTGGGTTTTTTTTTTGAAGAATCTTGTGTTGAATTTTCCGTAAACTTTGTTTTAATGTTATGAGACGCTTAATAGCTTTTGAATCATATCACTAAAACGTAATCTTAAGCAAAAATCTACTCTGATTACTCGTAATAATCATCTACTACTTCGAACTCTTTTTGGCACGTTTTTGTTTGGTCGAAATACTGTTGCTTACGCATTTTTAGAAAAACTATTTTGTAGAAACTTTTTCGAAGACTTCGTAGAATCTACGTCTTTAGATACTTTCATTAGATACGACAAACACTGATTAATAAGTTTTGTTCAAATAAACGAGGTTCGTTGATATATCCCACTAGGTTTGGCTGAATAATATCGTAGACGTTACATAATAAATATATGGGTCTCTCTATGTGACGTGGCTATCAATTTCCACAACCTTCTCTGTAGATGACCGAGGTCGAAAAGACGAAGATATGGACTATGAGAGGGACATGGAGAAAAGTTATTATCCGACAAAACCCCTCAGTGTCTGACGTGGCTGTCACTTCTCGTGTCTATCCCTCCAACTCTGGAGCTGGAGCAGCTCCCACAAAGGAACAAGATCAAAAGAACATCTTAAATTTTTAATATTCAATTTCTATCCATAAGCCAATTATATCACATGGTACAAAGAATCCAGACAGTTGAGAGTTTTAGATATGCTTACTGCCAATTATATAAACTGTATATAAAATCCACTAGAACAAAATACGTTTGTTTTTGGTAAACGTTATTGGTAACTATTTATAATTCAAAAATAGGATTTTTCATTTGAAAAATACACCACATTCTTTTGGTATTTATCCGAATAAAACGAAACAAGAATCCGTTAATTTCGTAAAAAAATCGAGTTCCGGTAAGACACGTCTAGATCTTGATCAGGTAGATAGACATAAATGACGAAGCAGAAGAAAAAATAATAATAACATCAAAATCAAGATAAGAACTCTTACCAATGTCCACTCTTGAAACCAAACAAAATAAGAAAAAAGGTGAGATTTTGACAAGATAAAAAGCAAACAACACTTCATATAATAAGCCTTCACAATCACTTACGTGTTGGGTACTTAATTTGACACTGTGCTTTGGTGTGTTCCTCCACCTCCTTTTTCGTAATCATTCAACCAAATATTTTTTCTCTCCTTTTTTCACTTTTATTGTTTTTTATTATAATCAAGAACAAGATCCTCTTTCACAAAGGCTCTGTACACTATGAAGATGATCAAACCAATCTTATCTCTGCGTCTACGTATACAACATATTCGTACGGTAAAAACTGGAAACATTTTTCTTACAGTCTAATGAATTTTACACACAGAGATATCTCAAAATCTCAGATGCTAACATGTTTGAGAATGTTTTTATCTATTTGTCTGATGAACAAAAGCTACAAACTTACTCTAAGTATAACGCACAAGCTGCCTCTGCCCTGCGAGAAGAGCGTAAGCAGTAAGTTTTTTACCTTTTTGTGGATCCATGTCGTGTAAAAATCTTGACTTTTACGGTTTTACCATTAGAAAAGCTCTGTTTTCATTTTTCACAGTTGTTGTAAATGTGTTGTACAGAAATGGAGATGATGAGTATGCGGATATGGACTGGGATAATCTCGGGTTTGGTTTAACTCCAGCTGATTACATGTACGTAATGAAATGTTCGAAAGACGGTGAGTTCACTAAAGGAGAACTTAGTCCCTTTGGGAATATTCAGCTGTGTCCTTCTGCTGGAGTCTTGAACTATGGACAGGCAAGGCTTTCTTGAAAATTGTTTCTTGATTTGTCTCTGAGTTGTATGATTTAATGGTGGTTTTGGGTACTATCTACAGGCGATTTATGAAGGTACAAAAGCGTACCGGAAAGAAAATGGGAAGCTTCTTCTGTTTCGACCAGATCACAATGCTATGCGAATGAAGATAGGAGCTGAACGGATGCTTATGCCTTCTCCTTCGGTTGATCAGTTTGTCGAAGCGGTTAAACAGATCGCTTATGCAAACAAGCGTTGGGTAAAAACACTTTCTTGTAACAAAATGTTATCTTCTCAAGAGGTTTGTTTTTGGGATCTGAGTGGTGTGTTTTGGTCAGGTTCCTCCTCCAGGGAAAGGCTCTTTGTACATTAGGCCTTTGTTGATGGGAACTGGTCCAATTCTTGGTTTAGCTCCTGCTCCTGAATATACATTTATTACCTATGCATCTCCGGTTGGTAACTACTTCAAGGTATATATACATATGTGCCCTCTTTTTCTCTTCATGTATGATCTTTTTCTCAGTGGTAATGGAAGGATTAGCAAGTGTTTTCTCTACTGGTCTATAGGAAGGTACCGCTGCTCTTAACCTCTATGTAGAGGACGAGTATGTCCGTGCATCTCCCGGTGGAGCTGGAGGTGTCAAGAGCATCACAAACTATGCCCCGGTAAGTGTTGGTATGCACGCTTAGTTTTCAACCAGTTTTGAGATGAGAGGTTTTGATAAACCATGTGTGTAGGTTTTGAAAGCACTCAGTAGAGCTAAGAGCCAGGGGTATTCAGACGTCCTTTATCTTGATTCTGTCAAGAAGAAGTATCTTGAGGAGGCTTCTTCTTGCAATGTCTTTGTTGTAAAGGTGGGCAAATATATCCTGTAAATACTGTAAAATTCTCTTTGTTTTATCCTAATATCACTACTTCAGGGTCGGACAATATCGACTCCTGCAACTAATGGAACGATTCTCGAGGGGATTANAAACCATGTGTGTAGGTTTTGAAAGCACTCAGTAGAGCTAAGAGCCAGGGGTTTTCAGACGTCCTTTATCTTGATTCTGTCAAGAAGAAGTATCTTGAGGAGGCTTCTTCTTGCAATGTTTTTGTTGTAAAGGTAGGCAAAATAAATCTTGTAAATACTATAAAATTATCTTTGTTGTATCCTAATATCACTAGTTCAGGGTCGGACAATATCGACTCCTGCAACTAATGGAACGATTCTCGAGGGGATTACTCGGAAAAGTGTGATGGAGATTGCAAGTGATCAAGGTTATCAGGTAAAAGTAAAACAAATCAAACTGTTTCAGTAAAACCCCAACAATAATAAAGTCNACTCGGAAAAGTGTGATGGAGATTGCAAGTGATCAAGGTTATCAGGTAAAAGAAAAACAAATCAAACTGTTTCAGTTAAAAACCCAACAATAGTAAAGTTAGTTAAGTTTCACATCTGAGCTATGATCAGGTACTAGAGAAGGCAGTTCATGTGGACGAAGTAATGGATGCAGATGAAGTTTTTTGCACCGGTACTGCTGTAGGTGTTGCTCCTGTGGGCACTATAACATATCAGGACAAAAGGTAAAAAAACTCACAAGGCCTAAATCAAGTTTCACTCCTACATACCTTTAAACAATGATTTTGGCCTGATGTTATCTTCCTGAAACATTCAGAGTAGAGTACAAAACCGGGGATGAATCTGCCTGCCAGAAACTGCGTTCAGTCCTTGTCGGTATCCAAACAGGAATGATTGAAGATAACAAAGGATGGGTCACAACTATCAACTGAGCAACCAATCTCAAACTCTTGCCACAAGNTGATGTTATCTTCCTGAAACATTCAGAGTAGAGTACAAAACCGGGGATGAATCTGCCTGCCAGAAACTGCGTTCAGTCCTTGTCGGTATCCAAACAGGAATGATAGAAGATAAAAAAGGATGGGTCACAACTATCAACTGAGCAACCAATCTCAAACTCTTGCCACAAGAAGATTTACTCTGCATTTTAAGCTGTGTATACACCAAAATGAACACTTCTGTAAATATATATATGAGACAGAAACACAAAGCTCTTTTACTCCTTTCTATTTGGTAAAATCATTGTCTTTCACAAATGTGGTTTAAGCAACATCAGATTATTAGATCTTTCAGATAACAACCTCTATGGCCCCATACCTTCATGCCTTAGTAATTTATCATTTGGACGACGAGGAGAAGGGAAGAAGATGAGTAACTATGTAGTGAAAGATTACTTCAAATGGATCTTTAAAGCAGAGTTTTACAAATGTGAAAGAGGAGTTCCAGAAAATTTATTAAGTCTATCAAGAAACAGATATAAAGTTTTCAACAAAGCAAGGTATGATTCTTATACTAAAGGATCTGAGTTCAGTGACGGAATACTTATTCCAGCAATGGTTGAAGTGGTCTTATTCCAGCTGAGCTCGGAGATCTCTCGAAACTATGAGCTTTGAACATATCTTGCAATTTCTTGTCTAGCTCTATAACATCCAGCTTCTGCAATCTGAAGGATCTTGAGAGCCTTGATCTTTCGTATAACATGTTACATGGAAGCATTCCTCAACTGGCTAGTATTACTTCTCTTGCTGTGTTTGACGTGTCATAATAAAACAGGAAAAGAACATATCGGAAATTCTAATTAGGTGGTGGTATTTCCTTTTCTCCTACGTGAGTCCTTAAACTGTTGGATGCGTAACAAGGACTGCATTCATCTTTGCTCGATTCCTGAGAAGAACACACTGGTATCTGAGAGTATGCAACTACCACGTTTTTATGTATCTCTTCCATCTTTCCTGTAACCTCATCTGTTCTGTCCATTGCTATAAGAACCTGAGAGAAACTCACCCGTCAAGAACATAATATCAAGGCCATCGAAGAATAGGAAATTTATATACCTCAGCCGGATATTTCTGAAATATGGGAGCAAACCTCTTCCGGCAATACTCATTAAACAGAAGAGTGAGAAGAATTAATGGAATGGTGAAACCTGAAGCCACCATTGATAGCTTTAACCCGAAAAACCCCAGAGCGATAATTTGCGACAAGATCAGTGAGAAGATTGTGGTATTGTGAAACACAGGCCAATACTGTCCACCGCTTTCATATTTTGTAACATAGACGTTGATCATCTGCAGGAAAAAAAAAAAAATCGTCAGACAGAATTGTCTACCTAATCCTAGTGCTAAAAGCCTGGCACTACTACTAGCACAAATCAATTAATCAGTTCTCAAAGACCACAGGCTGATGACATACTGCAAACACTCTTTCTTGGTACACAGTCCTTAGCATATGTTACCAAATTTTCAAAAGAAAACAAAATGCAACTCCGTTGTGATGCTTCTGATTCAGTTTTCATATCAAATTTTGAAAAATCCAAATTCATTCTGAATATCGAAAATAGTTAGTACATAACAGCCAAATAGTACTCTGTCGACATGTAAATAGGAGTCTACGTCATAATTTCTTAAACTGCTTATAGGCATATGTTAAACGATCAGAGCAGATTTACAACCGTATGTACCTGATTTTTGTATATAAGATATGCTAGAGAAAAATAGATCAGCAGAAACGGCAGTATCAGAGGCGATATGACTGAATTGGTGAAACCGAGGAGTCCGAACAGAAGTAGTCTGGGAATTTCCGTATGGTAAGGAAACTTAAGGGTTTCATACGAGTCATCCTTATTCTTGACAATAACTTTTGCAACTAGATTCCAGATAAGACCCACGGGTTGTATGATTTCACATGCCAAACCAGCCCAACCAGACGTAAAACAGTAGGTCATGAAGAACCCAGCCTGCACATCGATGATTGGCCATATTTACACTGAAAATGTTTCTGAAGAGCCGTTTTGCATTTCTAAGATGGAAAATAACAAGGTGCTCAGGCTTGGGAGTTCTAAACTACAAGAAAATCTTAGTTCCAATATGACAAGGATGTAATGTGTGCAAACTAAATAGCCACAATCAATATGGGGAATAACAAAAATCTTCGATAAACTCTGAACAGGAAATGTAAACATGACAGTAGAAACTTTTTAACATTTCAGATTTTTTTTTTTAAATGAATACAAGTTACCTGTGCTGGAACTGCTCTTAGAAGTTCCCCTGGTAGGTCCTTCACACTAGAGAAGATGCTCAACCGCCTGATAACGGTGCCTGATAGAATATTGACGAAGAACACATTCCAGATGGTGAAGTATAGTATTTTTATACAAGCACTTTTCTTTCTTCCACTCCGAGAAATACATCCCTCCAAGGTGGAAAAGTACATCATCAATGGTGGAACAGTATAAAAGAATAGAACCAATACCACACTTGGTAAGTACCCCTGTGATGACCTGCTCCATAAACCTCCTGCAATGTTTTTCAAAGGGATTATTAAATTATAATATACTTTGAACAAATTAAAATCAACCACATAAATATTCATTGCTCTCAGTTTTTTCTTAGATTTTAAGAGAAATACACCAGTTATCTGGTGCCTAATCTATGTCATACTAAGAGAAATACAAACCAGGCCCTTCGGTTACTGAGTAAGCGAGTAAGGAAACTGCTGGATACTCACTGTTTCAAGAGCTTTCTTAGAAAAGGAAAGTTCTTAGATAGCTTTGGTAGTTGTGTCATCACTTGAACGAAGGTAACAGGAAAAAGAAACACAAACATGAAGGCAATAACACCAACAAGGGTTGCCATTCTTCGCATCCAAAGTTGTCGATAAGGTATTTTGAGATTCTTCCAGTATACATCATGAGGTTCTGGAGCTAAGTCTGCCACCCATAACATAGGGTTTGGTGTTTGAAGAACCTTTGAAACAACAAGTGCATCATAACGAGTCTTGAAAAACACGAAAGCAACAGGACGTTCCTGCAAATGAATAGAAAATTTGAAGCCTTTATTACACACACACAAAAGTAAGAAATCCGAAAACGTGTCAAGATAAACTATTTGATGAACTGAAAGGCATGATTTACAAATGCAGTCATGCTGCCACTGAATGATGTAGATTTTAGAGGTAACAATTTTCCTCTAGTTCTGCCTTTTCAAAAATTAAAACTTTTTGCATAACTTCGTCAAGGTTGTTCATTAACATACGTACTTCCCCTGTCTGCCTCGTAAGGAAGCATTTGAAAAGAATTTGTGGCTGCAATTCTTCCAGTGCATGACTTCAAACTTGGATTACAACTTAAATCAGTAGAAACATGTTTCATAGCCTGACACATCCTCTCCGCATCACTCTAAGATTGAGAATTGACACAATTAATTTTTTAGGATCTAATAAACTCAATTGACAACACACCATCTATATATATGTCCTTAACCAAATTTATTTTCATTCAAAATACTGACAGAGAACCAACAAGGAACTGATATAATATGAAAACTTCCTCAACACCGGAAATCATGAGCTATATACAAAAATGTTACTAATGAGACCAAGACGAAGTATGTGGTCCAACATTGGCAGGACAAATACAGTCCCCTGAAACTCTGAAATATCTAACTGATACAGGAATACCAATTAAATCATTATAACAAGTTAGTGTTCTGTAATTTCATCATGCTACTATAATTCATTTATGACATCTGGAAAACAGGGCATATTTAGTGAGAATATTGAAAAGAAGAAGAAGCATGTAAAGCGTGGGAAAGGTTTCTTTTTCAGTTATAGGAGTGACCTATTATGCTAAGGTAAACTACGAAGAGGTATTAGCTGACTAACTTAGTCCTAATCCCACAGTATTAGTGGAATAACTTTGTCCTAATCCGACAGTAAACAAAACAAAAAGACATGTGACGAATAATCAAATCAACATGGTGCAATAAAAAATCAAAACCCATACCAGCAGTCTCTGAATGATGCCATCACGGTAGACCATTAAATGTGACAAATAGCTTGGTGCATAGTAATTTGTGAAATATTTGCTCACTGTTTCACTGTATGATTGCTCAGGAGACTGCGGAACAGCACGCATAAGAACGGTAAAATGACTTGGTTTTGAGGCAGATCCAGCAATATATGCAAGACTCTTTTTGGCTATGGTCTTATACTCCTATAGCACCAAAACACGTACAAACAGAGTCAGAGAGAGAGAGAGGGAGCAAAACGAGGACGAAACGATAGAACAAATGAACCAAGGTATGAGATCCTCACAAAGTAAAGAAGAGCGCATGCCGCAGCGGTTATAATGTACAATGCAATACAATGAACCCACAGCCTGGAATACAAAGAGTAAAACTAGTATCAGCACCTTATTTGTTTGTACAGAACGCTGGCAATCTATCTTTTTTAGTTTCCTGCGCAGAGAAATATAGGCTACACATACTGTCTGACAATATTAATGAGCCACTTTACCATCTTGAGCTTTGATTAAGGTTTTCGACTGTGAATACTCCCAATGACTCCAAATGAACTTCCTTGTGCTCCATTTTATTTCCATAGTAATTAACAGGCAAAACAAAGGCAATGCAAACCACTGCAACAACTGAGAAAATACGAATGCTGCAGAGTAAAAAAAATTGGTAAGATATGAAGAACAAAACATACACAAACACAACAGAGCGATAAAACAAGTGCTGGAAACTAGAAGCAGAAGAAACCACCATGCCTTTCTACTCAATTACGATAAGCCGAAAAGGTGAAGTATCATTAACCTGCAAATGACCATCCTGATGAAAACCACAGCATCCAAACCAGCAGTAGCCAACATTTCATCCTCAGTAGTTTCCCAAGCTTTCACGAGCCAACTCGGAGAAGGAACAAACCTCTCATACCACATAGGATAAAGACGTTTAACTCTTCCATTAGAAAGCATCCGGCCAAAGTAAACACAATAATTCCCTGGCTGCTTTCTTAGTATTGAGTAAAGCGAAACAAGCACCACGCATATAGCTATATTAATCCCAGTAGACGTCAAAAGTGCCGAGACATCCATCTCACATTTAGTTCACAACACCGCAAGATCTGAAGTGNAGTATTGAGTAAAGCGAAACAAGCACCACGCATATAGCTATATTAATCCCAGCAGACGTCAAAAGTGCCGAGACATCCATCTCACATTTAGTTCAAAACCATGTCTTACAACAACACCGCAAGATCTGAAGTCGCCAAAAGATCTGTCACAAGAAAAGGAACAAAATTACAAAATGACTAAAATTCCTGCAATCCAAAGCATTAAATAAGTGGTAGTCTAGCAACTAGAGGCATGAGTTCTGTTAAACCAAACTATATATTACCTAACATGAATGTTATCAAATTCATGATTTAAGCAAAATAGCTGCAAAATTTATTAAAACGTAACGTATCCGTATTAATCACACTCAGATTGGAGCAAACGTAGACGGAAACAAATTAGATTTCAAAAAGAAAAACTGTCTGTTTTACAAGCTCAGGGTTCAAATTAAGAGATAGTAAATTTTGTGAAAAGAACTGTAAATGACTACAAAGTAAAAGATCGGCGAAGTAGCTCGAGCTTAAGCAATGACGCACCATCTTGTCTATTGTCTTGATAAGACAATTTAATTAACATCATCATCAAACCCAGAACAGGGTACAATCCAATCAGATTATAAAGCCAAAGAAACACAAAAAAAAAAACCAAAATTAAGAGATTCGATAACCGAAAAAATCCGAAATAGTGTAATGATTCCAACAAATTTACCCGTTCTTGTTGCAAAAAAAAAAAAAAAAAAATGGTGACTTACGATGACGAAAAAGCCAACACTTTGATTTGACTTGTACGGAATCAGAGTAAAAAAAAAAAAAAAAAAAAACTCTCCGAAGAATCAGTTGTTGGGATATGCTCGTGTTGAGATATACGACTCGTGTTACTATTGTTTTAGGCGACAGTATCATTGGTATCAGAGCTTTTCTATGGTAAATACTTAAAAGTTAAAACAAAAACCACCCTAATATCAGTCTTTTTAATTAACTAATATATGGCAAACAGAAACAGTTGACGATAATGACGGCGGGAGTAACTCGGAGAACCATCTCTCCCTACAACTTATCAACTAGTGTCTAGTGATAACCCTGGCTGCGTAATCTAGATTTTGAAGGACTTTGAAGTTTGGCGTTGTAACAACGCATTGGTGGTGTCCTGATCAAGCGCCATCGCTGAGAACAACCCTCTTTCCAACTCATGATGATGTGTTTCACTCACTAACACTAACTCAAGAAGAAGATAGCACAATGAAGCAAGAAACGACAATCTGTGTTAGCTTTGCGGTTCAAACGGTGAATCGAAACCGCAATGCTGTTAACGAAAGAAAAAACAAGAGAGTGATGGGAAAGTGTAAGTTATGCGGTAGAACTGGTCATGTAGCAGAAAAGAAAGGTGTAGTGAAATTGGATTCTCATCTCAGTCTGCAGAATGTGTTTTACGTGGATGGTTTGCAATGTCACTTGATATCAGTGTCACAGTTAGCTCGTGATAGTGTTTATGTGTTTCAGATTACTGACAATCTGTGTGTTGTTTAGGACCGCATCACGAGAATCCTGATTGGAGCGGGTGAACAACACAATGGATTGTACTTATTTAGAGGAGCTACAATGGAGTTTGCAGGAGCTATGCTACGTCCGGAGCAAACCTCTTCTATTGTATCAAATTTACCTATATCTATTACTTCTGTTTGGATGATTTTGAATTTGATAGCAAAGCATGTGACATTTGTATCCGTGCTAAACAAACTCGAGCTGTTTTTCCGATAAGTTGCAATAAAACTATTGAGATTTTTCAACTAGTGCATTGTGATCTTCGGAGTCCATTTTGAACACCAACAATGTGTGGATCTCGATATTTTCTCACTATCTTAAATGATTATTCACGAGGATTGTGGATTTATCTGTTGCTATCGAAGCTCGAAGCACCGTCTTCGCTTAAGACGTTTGTGGCTCTTGTAGAGAGACGGTTTGATAAGAAGATTCACACCATTAGAAGTGAAAATGGTTCTGAATTTGTGTGTCTTTCTGAATTTTTTCGAGATAAATGAATAATTTATGAGACATCATGTGTGGTTGCACGGCAGCAGAATGGTCGCGTGGAGCGCAAGCATCGTCACATCCTCAATATTGCTCGTGCGCTTCGGTTCCAAGCACATTTGCGTATTGAATTATGGGGTCACTGCTTTAACCGCATGTTATTTGAACAACAGAACACCGACACCACTTTTGAATGGTAAAAAACTCACAAGGCCTAAACCAAGTTTCACTTCTACCGTTAAACAATGGTTTTGGCTTGATGTTATCTTCCTAAAACATTCAGAGTAGGTACAAAACTGCGTTCAGTCCTTAACGGTATCCAGACAGGATTGATTGAAGATAATAAAGGATGGCTGACAACTATCAACTGAGCAAAACTCTTGCCACAAGAAGAGATTACTCTGCATTTTAAGCTGTGTATACACCAAAATTAAGAACACTTGCGTAAATATATATGAGAGAAAAACAAAAGATCTTTTGCACCTTTCTATTTGGTAAAATCATTGTCTTTCACAAAACTATTGAGAAAAAAAAAATTGTCTACTTATACAAAAAGTAACCAAGCATAGTTTCATTTCCCCTGCAGTAACTATAAAATTCACATTTCATTTAGCAGGCAGAACTGTATATGCTTCTATGGCTTCCCCACTTCTTCATTTTCATCACCCAAAAGGGTTTCAACTTGTAACTCATCTGCAAACAGTTTTTCTTCCGGAGAGTCACCACATGCTCTTTTGGAGTTGGAATGACATGGCTCCTCAAGTATCTAGGTTCGTTTGTAGATCTCAGCAAATCCAGGCGAATAACGACTTGGTGAAGCACTGGGACACGATCTCACCTCAAGTTCTAGACTAGATTTACTTTTACCAAACTCCCATAGTTCTTCCCCTTCGAGAGTCTTTTTCTCCGGCTTCAGTTGTTCAGAATTTGGTAACTCCTGATCTAAGCAAGGGGGACTGCATCCATCTTTACTTGATCCCTGAGAAGAACACACTGGTATCTGAGAGTATGCAACTATCAAGTTTTTATGTATTTCTTCCATCTTTCCTGTAACCTCATCTGTTCTGTCCATTGCGATAAGAACCTGAGAGAAACTCACCCGTTAAGAACACTAGAAATGCCATATCAAAGCCATCGAAAAATTGGAAATTTATATACCTCAGCCGGATATTTCTGAAATATGGGAGCAAACCTCTTCCGGCAATACTCACTAAACAGAAGAGTGAGAAGAATTAATGGAATGGTGAAACCTGAAGCAACCGTTGATAGCTTTAACCCGAAAAAGCCCAGAGCTATAATTTGCGACAAGATAAGTGAGAAGATTGTCGTGTTGTGAAACACAGGCCAATACTGTCCACCGCTTTCATATTTTGTAATATAGACGTTGATCATCTGCAGAAAAGAAAACTTCGTCAAGTTAAACACAGAATTGTCTACCTAGTGCTAAAAGCCTGGCACTACTACTAGCACAAATCCATTAATTAGTTCTCAAAGTAACTAAAAGTTATAGCTTCAGAAAGACCACAGGAACAGCTGATGACATACTGCAAGGTCCCAATAATATTTCTTTGTACACAGTCATTAGCATCTTGTTACAAAATTTTCAAAAACAAAATGCAACTCCGTTGTGATGCTTCTACGTCAGTTTTCATATCAAATTTTTGAAAAATCCAAATTCATTTTCAATCCCGAAAAGAGTTAGTACATAACAGCCAAATAGTACTCAGTCGCCATGTAGATAGGAGTCTACGTTATCATTTCTTAAATTGCTTATAGGCATATGTAAAAGCTACCGGAGTAGATTTGCAACCATACGTACCTGATTTTTGTATATAAGATATGCTAGAGAAAAGTAGATCAGCAGAAACGGCAGTATCAGAGGCGATATGACTGAATTGGTGAAACCGAGGAGCCCGAATAGAAGTAGTCTGGGAATTTCCGTATGGTAAGGAAACCTAAAGGTTTCATACGAGTCATCCTTATTCTTGACAATAACTTTTGCTACCAGATTCCAGATAAGACCCACAGGTTGTATGATTTCACATGCCAAACCAGCCCAACCAGACGTAAAACAGTAGGTCATGAAAAAGCCAGCCTGCACATCATGATTGGCCATATTTAGACTGAAAATGTTTCTGAAGAGCCGTTTGCATTTTGAAGATGGAAAATAACATAGTGCTTAGGCTTGGGAGTTCTAAACTACAAGAAAATCTTAGTTCCAATATGAGAAGGATGTAATGTGTGCAATCTACATAGTCAATACATCCTCTCGATATATTGCTGACAATCAAAATGAATAACAAAAATTCTCAGAACAGAAACATAGGTCAACCTAAAAGATGCCAGGAAATGTAAACATGACGGTAGAAACTTTTAAACATTTTAGAAAAAAAAAAATTTAAATGAATACAAGTTACCTGTGCTGGAACTACTCTAGCAAGTTCCCCTGGTAGGTCCTTCACGCTAGAGAAGACGCTCAACCGCCTGATAACGGTGCCTGATAGAATATTGACGAAGAACACATTCCAGATGGTAAAGTATAATATTTTTATACACGCACTTTTCTTTCTTCCACTCCGAGAAATACATCCCTCCAGGGTGGAGAAGTACATCATCAATGGTGGAACAGTATAAAAGAATAGAATTAATATCACACTTGGTAAGTACCCTGTGATGACCTGCTCCATAAACCTCCTGCAATGTTTTTCAAAGGGATCATTAAATTATATAATACTATAAACAAATACAAATCAACTACATAAACATTTATTGTTCTCAGTTTTTTCTTAGATTTTAAGAGGAATACACCAGCTATTTGGTGCCTAATCTATGTCATTCTAAGAGAAATACAAACCAGACTCTTCTGTTACTGAGTAAGCGAGTAAGAAAACTGCAGGATACTCACTTTTTCAAGAGGTTTCTTAGAAAAGGAAAATTCTTAGATAGCGGTTGTAGTTGTGTCATCCCTTGAATGATGGTAACAGGAAAAAGAAACACAAACATGAAGGCAATAGCACCAACAAGGGTTGCTATTCTTCGCATCCAAAGCTGTCGATAAGGTATTTTGAGATTCTTCCAGTATACATCGATAGGCTCTGGAGCTAAGTCTGCCACCCATAACATAGGGTTTGGTGTTTGAAGAACCTCTGAAACAACAAGTGCATCATAACGAGTCTTGAAAAACACAAAAGCGACGGGACGTTCCTGCACATGAATAGAACATTTGAAGCCTTAACTACACACACAAAAGTAGGAAACCTTGAAAATGTGTCAAGATAAACTATTCGATGAACTGTAAGGCAAGATTTACAAATGCAGTCATGCTGCAACTGAATGATGCAGATTTTAATGGAGATCATTTTCCTCTAGTTTTGCCTTTTCAAAATTAGAACTCTTTGCATCACTTAGTCAAGGTCCATTAACATTGTCAATGTGCTTATCAGAGACTCAATGTTACTTCTAAAGCTTAATATGTGTCCCAGTAAAGGGAAAACAAAAAAATCACACTTTCAGGTTCAGGAGAAAAAATGCCAAGACGTATGCAACAGGTAGAAACCACGCACTAAGCCTAGATCATGTAAACGTACGAAGTTCACCTATCAGAATCAAAAGAATTTCTTACTTCCTCCGTCGTAGACAATTTCAACTCACCAAGCTCCAGACTTTTGACACTGTCTGCCTCGTTAGCAAGCATTTGAAAAGAATTTGTGGCTGCAACTCCTCCAGTGCATGACTTCAAACTCGGATTACAACTTAAATCAGGAGAAACATGTTTCATAGCCTGACACATCCTCTCCGCATCACTCTGAGATAGAAAATTGACACAATTAGTTTTAGATAGACATTTGACACGATTAAGATTACAATCTAATAAACTCAATTGTGCTCCAAAAATGGCCATTGCACTTCAACTATATGTTATCATGACCACACACCATCTAATGTCCTTAACCAAATTTCTTTCCATTCAAAATACTGACAGATAACCAACAAGGAACTGATATAGTGGAATAAATTTGTCCTAATCCGACAGTAAACAAAACAAAAAGACAAGTGGCTAATAATCAAATCAACATGATGCAATAAAAAAATCAAAACCCATACCAGCAGTCTCTGAATGATGCCATCACGGTAGACCATTAAATGCGACAAATAGCTTGGTGCATAGTAATTTGTGAAATATTTGCTCACTGTTTCACTGTATGATTGCTCAGGAGACTGCGGAACAGCACGCATAAGAACGGTAAAATGACTCGGTTTTGAGGCAGATCCAGCAATATATGCAAGCCTCTTTTTGGCTATGGTCTTATACTCCTATAGCAGTAAAACACGTACAAACAGAGTCAGAGAGAGATCAAAACGAGGAAGAAACGATAGAACAAATGAACCAAGGTCTGAGATCCTCACAAAGTAAAGAAGAGTGCATGCCGCAGCGGTTATGATGTACAATGCAATACAATGAACCCACAGCCTGGAATACAAAGAGTAAAACTAGTATCAGCACCTTATTTTTTTGTACAGAACACTGGCAATCTATCTTTTTAAGACGACAAGTGCAAATTGCCGTAATTTAGTTTCCTGCGCAGAGAAATATAGGCCCCGCATACTATCTGACAATGTTAATGAGCCACTTTACCATCTTGAGCGTTGATTAAGGTTTTCGATTGTGAATATTTCCAATGACTCCAAACGAGCTTCCTTATGCTCCATTTTATTTCCATAGTAATTAACAGGCAAAACACAGGCCATGCAAACCACTGCAACGATCGAGAAAATACGAATGCTGCAGAGTACGAAAAAAATGGTAAACCAACTGTGACAGATGTGAAGAACAAAACATACACAAACACAACAGAGCGATAAAACAAGTGCTGTAACCTAGAAGCAAAAGAAACCACCATGCCTGTCTACACAATTACATTAAACCGAAAAGGTGAAGTATCATTAACCTGCAAATGACCATCCTGATGAAAACCACAGCATCCAAACCAGCAGCAGCCAGCATCTCATCCTCAGTAGTTTCCCAAGCTTTCACGAGCCAACTCGGAGAAGGAGCAAACCTCTCATACCATATAGGATCATGACGTTTAACTCTTCCATTAGATAGCATCCGGCCAAAGTACACACAGTAATTTGCCGGCTGCTTTCTCAGAATTGAATAAAGCGATACAAGCACCACGCATATCGCTATATTAATCCCAGCAGACGTCAAAAGTGCCGAGACATCCATCTCACTTTTACTTCAAAACCCTGTCTTACTAAAAATTCAAGACAGGGGAGAACATAACATCAACGTCCAGAGGCACAAACAGACGGCTTACTTTACAACACCGNCAAGACAGGGGAGAACATAACATCAACGTCCAGAGGCACAAACAGACGGCTTGCTAACAACAACACCTCAAGATCTTAAGTCGCCAAAAGATCTGTAATAAGAGAAGGAACCAAATTACAAAATGACAAAAATTCCTGCAACCCAACCATTAAATAAGTGGTACTGTAGCAATGAGAGGCATGAGTTCTGTTAAACCAAACTATCACCTAACATGAATGTAATGAATTTATGATTTAAAGCAAAAAAGCTCCACAATACACAATTAATCAAAACGTAACGTATCCGTAATAATCACACTCAGATTGGAGCAAACGTAGACGGAATCGAAAATCTAAGGTAACTCTTACAATTGAAGACGATTTAACCTCATCATCGGAAATATCAAGACCCCACAATTTCACAAAACTATGACAAACCCAGAACACCATGAACAGGTACATTTGCAACAAGAACTCAATTACAACAATCGAAAATTAGGAAACAGAAAACCGAAATTATGAGATTCGATAACCGAAAAAACATGTAATGAAATTTACACGATTCTGTTGCGGACAACAACAAAATGAAATGAGAAAAAAAGAAGAATTATATGACTTACGATGAAGAAAAAGGCAACACTTGCGCTTGACTTGTAATGGAATCAGACAGTATACAAAAAAAAGAAAAACCTCCCCGAAAAATCAGAAATCGGAAATGATTCTTATAATTTCCCCCAAAATCATTTCCGCGGACAGTTCGCGTTCAACTTCGTCAAACAAAACTTTACAACATGCAACGAATTCAAATTCTTTAATAAATTGGAAAGGGAAATGATTAGGTGAAGAAGATATTTGCTTAGTTTTAAATTAATTACTAGAACGGGATGATAACAGCAAAAATTAATAATAAATGGATTAAGACGAAAAACTCCAAGTGGAAATGGCCAGATCCATGTGGTGTGATGTGACGTGGCGCAACGAACTAGTATCACGTCGCCAGAAGTCGTATTAATTCTGTAATTACGACTACTATGTCGGTTTATTTGTGACGGTTCGATCTTAGAATAATGAGGAGATTACGACACGTGGCGTAAAGATACCAACGGTTAAAACAGTTTAGCCATGGGGAATAATTAAAAAGGTAATCCATGTGTGTGATGCGCGTGGTGAGAATGGTGAGACGGACCCATAACAGAGACCACACTTAATAAATGTTTCTCATTTATTAAACGGGACTATGGACTAACCAGATTTTATGCATTCTTCTTTCATAACCAGAACATAGAAAGAAAAAAATTCTCTTTTTTTTTTCTTTTTTATGGAATGAAATTAGAGTAGAATTATCTAGACAGGAACTGAAAAAAAATAAGCTAAGGGTGTAACTGATTGTACTATTAGATTAATAAATTTCAGAATAATCTTCAATTATTTTAAATTATACTAAATTTACATCAATTATCAAAATATTAGATTTA
>OVAP01001313.1:0-24783 GCA_900406295.1 Aurinia saxatilis | reverse complement strand
GACTACCCGTTGCTCAGTTAGTTTGACCTGTGGGGATATTCGACCCCCACAAAGAAAACTTACTTCATAGTTTCAGAACACAAAACTGTGGCAAAGAAAAATTAAAATGCACATTAAAGAAAAAGACAAACGTGTAATCATAATGTGTCTCATTCTATCTTTTAACATTTGAGCATGGCGCAGTTTCAAATTTATGGAACATGGTCAAACAGTTTATTGAGCTATTGGATATAATAGAGCCAATTTCATCATCCTCACTGAACCGACCTAACCGATTACCAAACCGTTTTTATTTAAGCTAATAAATAGATGTTTCTTCAAATTTAAAGTTAATGCATAACTTTATGTTTTAACCATATGCATTGCTATATACTATCTGTGATTGTCGTGCATATCGGGAAGAAGAAATTAAAGGAAAATAAGTATATATAATGAGGAGAGGAGGAGTTTGAGGATTTTTTTTTTTCCACCAATTCCCTTTTGTATAAGAAATAAGTATATATATAAGATATCAAAGGTATAGTCGATTATATCATTCATTCACACCCTATATCTTTTGTTAAAAATTCAGAGAAAATAAGTAAATATATAAGATAGCTAAGTTATAGTCGACTGTTTTTCTTTGATAAAAAAAGTATTTTTGAATACATCATTGATTCCATCGACATTCATTAGGATAAATATGAAACTTAACCCGATCAGAACAATAATCATATCTCATATACTTTCTTCTCACATTTTCAGTGTTTTCTATTCATATACACTTAACATGTTATATTTCCGAGTGTTCCACAAATACCTTATTGAACTACAAACTTTGACAATATCGTTGTGACCAGGGGCGGATCTAGAGAAATTTTTGTAAGGGTGCATAATTGGTTTAAAAAAAAAAAGTGGGATTTCGAACCTTGTATCAAGGGATGCACACTGCTGTATTTTGTATGCAAAAATTTAACTATACAAATAATTATGGGTGCACATGCACCCGGTTTTATAATGTTGCATCCGCCCCTGGTTGTGACCATTTACATTACAGCCAGATAATGAGAAATGTTAGAAATAGGCTTCAAAAGGAGCATAAACCCAATTACTGTATGTTGCCCAATCCTCACCAGTACACACACTAGCCATCAATTGCATGGATTTTGATGGATAGCTCACGCTAAACTTTTTTGTTATTTTTGAATATTCTTATTGGGGATCTTGTCAACATAAAACCTATCATCAATTTTTTGTCGTTTATTAAAATATAAACATGAAATTAATACTACATTTTTAATATTTTGGATTCGAGCTCACCTAGCAATTCCAAAGAATATCAGTCTAAATTTTGTTTGCCACGTATAGTAAGATTTTGCATATTCTGTTATAAATACTGGTTATTAAAAGGAAGAGAAAATACATACAATATGAATTCAAGCGAACCCCATAAGTGTGAAAAGCAGCAGCAGTAAGATTTTGTTCTCTATTCCTGACAAACACATTTGTTTGTAAAATTATATATTTCCTTCCAGTACTACCTAAAAACTCAAACAATTTTGTGATGGTTGTTTCCCGTCGAAGTCAACTGTAACCAAATATCCATATATACAAAGTCTTGCAATAAAACAAAATTGAACATACATAGAAAGTAGTGACAACTCCAACATAATCTTTTGGAGGCACTTTGATTCTCGTTTAAAAGAAACCGGATATGTAACTGTGTTTAGATTTGAAGCGAGTACCTGTTTATATAAAGATTAAGTCTTCTCAAATCATATATGAAGGTTTTCTATACAAGACTTACATTATATGAATTTTGTGTTGTAAATTTTCAGAAAATAAATAAAGATTTAGAAACACATTATATCTAAAAAGTCATATATTTAATTTGAAATTGAAGATATATATATATATATATATATATATATATTTGTGAAAAAAGATATGACATTATCTTCCAAAAAATTTCTGATTTTTTACTTTTGATGGAAACAAAACAAAATAAACAGTTTATGCTTGGTTTGCAACAAAGTTTATGTTACAAGTGAGTAACACATACTAATATATATCTGACATTTTATAATTGTACTTCTGATTTTGAGTCATTTTTGAATAACACATATCTCTTTAATTATACAAACTATGTAAAAACTACATTTACTACTCTTTTTGATGGTTTTGCATCTTTTTTTTCTTTTCTTTTTGTAACCATCCCTTTGTCCTTCCAACAAAACCAAGCACAAATGCTAGATAATGTACAATATCAAGAGATCACATCATTTGTTCTAAACCATAGTGTATAATTGTCACCAATCATATCGGCTGAGGTTATGCTGATACGGTCAACCTTGAGAGATACCGTGCCTATATCAAAGTTACGAATGCCATTGACACTGATGATCGTACTGTTTTCGCTTGGCGATTTTAAGAAAATGTATTGATGGAATCAGTCTTAGTCATATAACTGGTAATCCCAACCCTTGTGTGATTTACAGTGAAATTGAAAAGGCGGCTGAGATTATATGTTATTCATCAACCCTATTTTATTGTTATCCCGGACTGGTTTGTGGAACTACAATTACCGATATACATAATGTTGTGAATAATTTCACGATGCCCAACAACGTTTTAAAAGTGCATGTGGATGTTTTAAGGAACATAAACTATATTATGTTGTTAATTATGGTAATTAGCCAATGCGAATTTGGTAAATCAATATCATCATAAACCGGACATTAGTTGAAGCCGAACATATTTTAATGTGTTTTTAAGGTTAGCAAAACTTTTGAAACAAGGAAACATATTTTAGTTGAAGCCAGACATTAGTTGAAGTCGAACATATTTTAATGTGTTGTTTTTCAATATTAGTTTTTTTTTAAATGTGTTTTTTTTAAACATAGAACTTTTGAAACACTACAAGAAATTTGCCATTTGATAGCATTTGACGATAGCTCGGTTTTCGTATATGCTATTAAAGATATTTTGGTTGATGAGACTTTTGTATGATAGCATTTAAAAAATGCTAAGCCCCAAAATAACTAAGCGGGAATCAAAATTGAGCTTTGTGAGCCTAAATTGACAGAAAACGGTAATAGACAAAAAAAATTCGTTTTGCGCCTTACTTCAAATTCAAAACTAAACTATAAGATACGCCTAATTTTTTTTTGGATAAAGAAGAAAAAAAAATCTTATGTTCCTTTTTCTCTCGTCCTTCGCCTCTCTTAATTCTTTGCCTCTGTCTCTCTATCTTCCTATCTTCTCCAGATCCTTCTCTTTGTCCTCTTCGTCATGTCTGAACGGGCTTATCCTAATCTCATCAAAACCCTAATTGTAAAACCAAACACGTATCCAACAACAACGATTTTTTTGTTGTCATCGAGTGATTAGAGTCTGCAAATCTGGGAAAGCTTCTTTGCTTAAATCGAGTAAGAAATGGTAACGAGAAGTAGCTAGAGTTTTAATCAGATTCCTTTCCAAGAATCTGAGAAATTTTTGTTTTGAGTTCCAGATTTGTTTCCAGATGGAGTAAATAGGAGGAGAAAGAAGAGTGATGTGATGTCCATACCTTCGAGGACCAGATGCGAGCGTTCTTTTTGGGGAGGCGAGGAGTCCGCAGGTGGATATGGGGAAATGCATAGGTGGTTTTGATAAAGCTTGTGGAGAGATGCAAGTTTTGGGGGTCTGAACGACATTTACTGTTATGATGCTTAACTACGCCACAACTTTGGGTTTGTTCACTTTTCCATTCCGTATGATGTTGATAATGCTCTAAGAGATTCTCATTTCATTCTCGGTCGAGCCATAGGTTACACTTTCTCTACTTATGTCGTATACTTGTATCACTTGAAAATTGGGTTTTTATTGGTTTCAAGATATTTAAATTGGGTATTGACTGAAGGAATGACAGGTTTCACTCTTGCAGGAAAGTGTAACTGACGCTGAAAGCAAAGGTATGCTCAAGTAGCTTTGGTTACCACTGGAAGTGTGGATTTTATTGCGTTTGTGCCTAAAAACTTGTTCCTTTGTTATTGTTAAGATATGTTTAAGCCCTTTCAGTTGTTATGCTGGCTTTTAATCTTACTATTTTCTTCTTTTGTTAGGCTATTGGCATTCTCTGCATAGGTGGCGATGAGAGCTTTAAGCAGAATGGTCAAACTCGGCGACTCCATCCTCTTATTGATTGCGAGAACAAGGCAAGTAACAATAAAACAACATTTTATGTATTGCATCACTTTGTAACATTAAAACAACATTTTGTATGTTGTATCACTTGATGATTTGTACCAAGTTTGTCCACTTACTCTTGGTCTTGGGATGATTCTTCTGTCCACGNGTACCAAGTTTGTCCACTTACTCTTGGTCTTGGGATGATTCTTCAGTTCAGGAAGGAGACATTCTATCTCGAGTTTCACACACTCATGATGTTATCAAGTAATTTCCTTTATCTCACTGAAACATGTGTATACTGGACTTGGATTTATAGACTGATTGATTATGAATTTCATCTACATGTAATTAGATATAAAAATTTTGGAAAATTCCTTAAAAACACTTGAACTAAATTTGGATTAGCTTTTTACTACATGAACTTTTTCCGTGCCCATTTTACTACTCAAACTATTTATTTTGCCCACTTTAATACTTCAAATCATTTTGACTGATAATTATACGTTCAGACGTTAACGGAGTTTAACGGACGTCACCGGAAATATGGTTGCCGTTCAAACCCTGTCAAAAATTTTAACTGTGGTCAAGCTTAACCAGAGATCTTAGTTAATAAATTGGACCCAAATTAAACCCGCCCAACAATTGAATTTAACCCGGACCAACAACTAAATCTAACCCGGGCCCAACAAAATTTTTGACACAAAATATTAACGTAAGACAGATTTGGGATTATTTGTTTTCGTGAAGTGAAAAAAAATCTCCAAATTGACTAAGAACCCTAAAATTTCCCAGAATCTTAAAATCGATGATGTTTGTAGAAAACATCCTCTAGAGTTCCTAATCTAGCAAAATCGGAGGCATTGTCAACGAAATCGAGCAACATGAGGTATGATTAATCGTTATTTCGAGAGTCGATTAATCTTCTTCTCCTCAATCTGTGTCGAATTTCTCGTGCTAGAATTTGTGTCTATAAAATATTATCTTTCTTAGTAGTTTCTCTTCTCCTATATCTGAGTTTCGCGTCCTCAGATTTATGTGTAACAAGTTTTTTTTCTTAGTCTCGTGTCTATGCAGGAGTAGAAAATATACGCTATTTTTTTTTGTTCTTAATCTCATGTCTCTTCTCCTATATATGAGTCTCGTGTCTATCTTAGCAAAATTTGTGTCTATATTTTCTCTTTTCTTAGTAGTTTCTCTTAGGGGCCCTTTCTCTTATCCTATAATTGACTTGACTAATTTTTTTTTTTTTGTTCTTAGATTTGGGTATGAGTATTCAATCGTTTATCTTATTGATTTTTGTTGCTTGTGATTTTGATAGTTGTTGTTTCTGATTTTGTATGTAGTGACAATGATATGTTGAAGGTCCATGTCCACTATGGAGGTTTGATGTTTTGTGAAGGATACACAATGCAGTATAAGGGTGGAACGATTGCACCATATTTTTTCGTTGATCCAAATTACATGACATTCTCAAATTTTGAGGATTTCAAGAAAAATAAAGAGGTTGTGACCGATGTGCAACAACTGTGGTATAAACTATCCAATCAAGAGATTTCATTATCAAGATCAATATATGAGAATAAAGTTAAGGAGCTTTTACAGATGTGTTCTAAAGCATAAGAGTGTGGAGAGGTTCACATCTATGTTGGACATAGTGTTGAACCAATAGGTAGTTCTCCGGGTATTGGTGATGATTTTCCTATGGAGGGTAATGAGGCAGATGGTGAGAATTTGTTGAATGTAATTGGTGAGTATGTTGTGAATGAAGTTGGTGATAAAAGGGGTATTGATAATGGTCGAAATGAAGATAGTGAGGAAGAGAACAAAGTTGAGGAAGAGGACAGAGATGAGGAAGAGAATATAGTTGAGGAAGAGGACATAGATGAGGAACAAAGTGTAGATGGTAATCTGGAAGGCAGAGAGTTAGACAGCAGTGAAGGAGAACAAGAGGAACAAGAGGTACAAGATGGAGTGCAATCTGAAGATGATGCTGATATACTACAAGAAGGAATTCATGATCCAAGGTTTGCAGAGTTGTTTGCAGAAGGTGAACATGAGAGTCATCGTGTTGAGGCAGAAGGATGATGATCCTGGTTATGACAGTGAAGTTGAAGCTAATAGAGCACCACCTCCTGGTGATTATCCTGATGATCCAGAAGACACAGATGAAGAATGGGCAAATTTGGGGCAAGACAGATCACTATGGGAGGAATGTTGAAGCTAAAACTAAGCAAGATTATGACAAGCCTCATAACTTGTGGTTGATGCAGACTTTCAAAGACGCATATGACTTCAAGGACCAACTACTAAGGTATGTTCTGAAGACTCAATATGATGTGAAGCTGAATAAGTGGCTGCCTCATGCACATGCAGCGGTATGTACAGAAAAAGACTGTCGATGGAGAATATATTGCTCAGTGGAGAAGCCAATAAAGAAGTGGATGGTCAAAGTTTATGTGGACAGTCACAACCATGTACCCACAGGAAGAGTTAGGATGCTTAAGCAGGGGGTTATTGCAAATCTGTTCAAGGAGGAAGCAAGAAGACGCCCTGATATAACGGCCACTGATATCAAGGATGAGTTGATGCACTGGTACAGTGTATCAGTCTCAATCTACAAGTGCAGAAAAGCAAGAAGGATTGCCTTAGATATGGTCTTGGAGACTCAGAAGCAACAGTTTGCCAAGTTATGGGATTATGAAGCCGAGTTAGTAAGATCCAACAAAGACATCACAACANGGTTAGTGAGATCCAACAAGGACATCACAACAGAAATTGTGACAGTCGATTTGGATGGAAAACATGTCTTTGATAGTTTCTATATCTGTTTTGAGCCCATAAGGAGACTTTGGAAGAAAAATTGTAGGCCTTTAATAGGTTTAGATGGTGCCTTTTTGAAGTGAGAGTTGAAGGGAGAGATACTGGCTGCTGTTGGTAGGGATGTAGAGAATAGGATTTATCCTATTGCTTGGGCAGTAGTGAGAGGTGAGAACAAAGACACTTGAGAGTGGTTTATCAAAAAGCTGAAGGATGACTTAGAGTTGGGGCTAGGGCATGAATTTACCTTCATCTCATACAAACAAAAGGTATATGATTCAAAACTTGTTTTTGTTTATGTTATCCCATTGTACAATATATTGCATTTGATATCAATGTAACATAATGTGTATTATTTATCTTATGCATGGTTTAAAAGTTGTTCTTGCATATGTCCTCCCAAATGCAGAGCATAGAAACTGTGCCAAGCATGTGTATGACAATTGGAAGAAGACATATGGTGACATGGACTACAAACCATTCTTTTGGAATGTGGCTTACAGTAAAACAGAGCCAAAATACAATCTACACATGGAGGAGCTTATGCATTATGATAAAGAAGCATATGATGATCTGTTGAAAGCTGAACCAAAAGCTTGGTCCCTGGCCTTTCAGTCTCCAACTCCAAGATCTGTTAATGTTTGCAATGGCTTATCAGAGAGTTTCAACAAGACTATCAAATGTGCCAGGGAGTTGCCTTTAATTAACATGCTAGAAGCAATTAGGAGACAGGCGATGATGCGTATTTCTCGCAGATACAAGAAGGCAACCAAGTGTATTCTTCCTTTCCCTAAGAAGATTGCAGACATCTTGGAGGTGAATAGAGAAGAGAGCACAGATGCTATTGTCATTACAAGTTCATACAACTTGTTTGAAGTGATCTTGTATGGTGTTTCATATGAGGTCAGTCTTTGCATGCGTCATAGTGCTTGTAGTGAGTGGGACCTCAAATACATACCTTGCCCTCATACAATCCGTCATCAACGAGAATCACCAACAAGTAAACAAGTAAGTCAAGTTTCATGGTTTTGTGTCAAGTTTCCTGTTTTTGTGTCATGCTTCTTCTTTTTTAATTTAACTTGATTGTCCATTTATTGCAGTCATGTTGATGGTTATTATAAAGCTGGAGTTTGGATTGTTAACTACAGTGAGAATATCAAACCAGTGAATGGAGAACCATTTTGGCACAAAACTGGTAAAGAGTCAATTAGAGTTCCAGGTTTCAGAAAGATGCCAAGGAGACCTAAGAAGAAAAGGATTAAGTCTGCTCATGAATCTCCTTGTAAACCGAATAGAGTGACTCATGGTGGGAGAACAATGACTTGTTCTAACTGTAAGAAGGAGGGTCATAACATTGTCACCTGTAAAAACCAACCTTATGTGGTTCAAGGTCCACCACGCAAACCTGGAACACCCCCTAAGCTACATGTAAGTATAAATTTCTACTTGTGTATATCACATATTATGATGTTATAGTTCTCATGTTGAGTCTTCCATTTAACATGTTAGAGTGACAACCTACTTCCAAAATTCAAAAGACGCAAGACTTCTGCAGTCACACCAACAACTAAGATCAAGCCATCTAAGTCTTCATCAGCAACAACTTCATCTTCTGCACCTCAACCCTCAACAGATCAAGCTCAATCACAGTCTTCACAGGCAGCACCACCATCTACTGCACCTTCTGGACGCCGTCATGGTCGTCCTCCCGGAAAATTATAAACCAAAAAGGAGAAAGTGCCAAAGGGGCATGATATTTTCATGTGTCCATATTCTGATAGAGTATTTGAGTGTTTTGGTTCTACATCAAGAGAAGTAAGTGGACGGAGAAGAAGATCGAGGGAGTGGACAGAGAGGACGTGCTGGACAGAGAGGACAAGCTGGACAGAGAGGACTTGGAAAAAGAGGAAGAGGCCAGAGAGGAAGAGGCCTAGTGCATGATATACTTGGAAGTTGAAGATTAGGACGTATGTTTTTCTAGTCTGGGTGTATTTTGGTTATTGTTTTGTTGTAAACCCCATTAGCTATTTATGTTGTTAAACATTGCTTGTTGCTAAACCTTGTTGTTTTTGCTTCTAAACTCATTGTTTTTTGTTGTTAAAATGAGATTTCTTTTTTAACTTAGATTGTCTTTGTTTTGTTTAGGCTAAATGGTTCTTACAATCTCTAACAATAATATTGGACAAAACATACATTGATACCATTGTTTAACACAATCACAAACCATTACACAGATCATGTAAAAGACCATTAAACCTCCACATTTAACCCAAAACACTCACAAACCATTACACATCATAAAAAAGACTCCACATCTAACCCGAAACACTAACAAACCATTACACATCATAAAAAGGACAAATGAAAACTAAAATTCAACGCATGAAATTACCATAAATTTTCCAAGATTAACATCTCATTTCATACCATTGACAATTAAGGTCGTAACAGCCACAATACCAACCCACGAAATCACCACAAACTGTCGAAGAAGCTTCTCCCTTTCAACAAAGGACGAAATTTCTTCCTTCAGATTCTTGTTTTCGTTTTCCAGTTGAGACCAAACCTCATTTTTGTTGACCCCTGATTCAATTTCCTTACCCTCACTGCCAACAGCTCTCAACTTCTTCAGTTCGTCACACTGCTCACGGANATAAAACCTTCTGAATGGGTTGTCATCTGTCAAAGACTTCTTCACCACCGCTGGCTTACCACATTTACATATGACTTCGCCCATTATCGTGTTTCCTCCACTGTTAGCATTTGACCCAGAATCAGAACTTATATTTCCTTTCATCTTCACCCACTCTTACACACAAATCGATTTTAGGTTTTGGAATTGGGGGAATTGAGATTTCTCAACTTAGGGTTTTCAATTGGGGATTTTATATCTGAAGAGAGAACCTCATCTATTAACTTTGCTTAACCATGGTTAGATAGTTAACAGAAATATTATCGGTGTTACGCAGTTTTAAACGTTTCGTTAAACTCCGTTAACGCCAGAACGTATAATTATCAGTCGAAATGAGTTGAAGTATTAAAGTGGGCAAAATAAATAGTTCGAGTAGTAAAGTTGTTCAGGTAGTAAAAAGCTAATCCAAACTTAGTTCGAGTGTTTTTAAGGAATTTTCCCTAAAAAATTCGTCACTTGAAGTAGAATTAGCAACAGCTCAAACAGCAAGGTCCGACGCTGCAGATCTATCTCCAGCTGTTGCAAAATCAATAGCAGAATAATCCAAGGAGCGGCCTAGGATGTTCTTTGTGATGGAAATCATGATTGCTTTTTGTAACCTGGCTTCCTAAAGGTTCAACTACAACATATTAGCTCTTCTATCTTCCTAGAAAAAGTGTCAAGACATTCTTTCTTTGTTCATTTCTTTGCAGGGATGAATTGAAAAGATTAGAGACAGAGAAAGGAATCATTGTGATTTGTCATGGGTCACATGTAGAGTTTGAAACTTGTGTCCTGGTTTTAAGCATTGACTACAGCCATTGTTATTTGATTTGTCAATCATTCCTAGTAGTTCTTCTTATGGGGGAGTCTTGGACCACACCATTGAAGCCGAAGAAGAACATCACAAAGACTTCTTTCGTCTGGTAATTACAATGTCTTGATATGCTTGCCCCACATTGATTTATTATTTGCCTCTTGTTGACAAAAAAAAATTAAATTTCGCAGAATTACCTTGAAGGCTCTCATGAATTATCATCTAAACCCATTTACACTTCTCATCTGTTGTTGGCAAATGGGATGCTGACATCTACATCAAAATGGGCGATAATGTTCATGTAAATCTCGGTCAGTTACTAAAACCACTGATGTCTTTCAAATTGCATTAGTTTTGTTTCAAGAGAAGTTTTACCAAAGTGTAATAATTCATGAATGTTTGGTTCCCATTGGTTCCTTTGGATTCCTTAGACTTATCCTTTGGTTTCTCAGTCCCCAAATTGGCTAATTCTTAACTTAAAATATCTTTCTTTCAGGCAACTACTTCACAAATATGCAAACGAAGATGTCTTTGTAGGCTCTTGGTTCATTGGTCTCTAAAAGGGCAAGTAAGAAGTGCTGCAAGCAGGAAGAAGTTTGTTTTTCTTTTTCCTTTCTCATAAATCCTGATGAGTAGACACTATTCTTGTGTATTAGTAGTATTTGTTGTTTTTATTATGTATGACTTGATATTTGGTTTATGAAATGATTAGCTTATGGATGTTTAAACAACTATGGATTGGATATTTTGCAAATTAAATAATTAGCAATTAAATAATGAATTACAACATTTAAAAATATAACAAAATTAAATATAGCAATTATAAAAATATATTAAAGTATTTTCGAATTGCTATGGTAGAAAGAACTACCATAGCAACTAATGTGATCCTTGTTTAAACAAGGAACACATTAGTTGAAGCCGTATATATATTAATGTATTTTTAGATTGATTAATATTGATAAGTTTATATTCTTCAACTTAAGCCGAACATGTTTTAATATGTTTTTTTTCAATTATTAGTTTTTTTTTGTGTGTTTTGAAGCTTAAAACTTTTGAAACAAAAAACACATTAGTTGAAGCCGAATATAGTATAATGTGTTTTTAAGCCAAACATGTTTTAATGTGTTTTTTTTTTTTAACTTCAACTAAGTTGGTTTTTTCAACATCAACTAATGTTTGGTTTAATTTTTGCATCTTTTCCCCCAATATCATAAATAATACATTTTAATTTTTACTTCCACAATATAAACCACCTCCAAAAATAACACATAGATATGAGAATAAAAACTCCAATTATTTAGAAATAACAACGTATTTAAAGTGTCGCTGGGCATCCTAAAATTATTCATAGTCAACCTAGATTTTTTACACCAATCCATATTTTTCTCTAATTTATAATAATAGTTATTTATTAAGTTTTTTTTACTTTAAAAGTTAGCATCTAATAATAAAAAAATCAATGCGAATTTGGTAAATCAATACTATCATAAAAGCGATCAATTTTAGGACAAAATATGTCGTTTATAACCTATGAAAATCAATTATTTTTAAAAAATGTTATTTATAAAAAACATATCAAAACTAAAACATAATCTGTTACAAATGATTTTAACTCGGATTTGGGATTTTAATTCGATATATCCTTAATTTTTAAAGAAACACTATTGGGATTCATTTTTTTTTTTTTAAGTAAAATCAATTAAACTAGACTACACTTTTTTTTGTATTCGATTCTTTGAAATATCGATTTTTTTAATTGAGATTTGGATTTTCTATGGTAAAAATGAAGTACATTGAAAGCATTTTAGTAAACAGTCTTGTTTTCTAATCAATTGGTTTGGTGAGAACCGGTCGAACCGGTTTTATCCGGATATTGAAAATTGAATAAACCGCCAACAGAAGAACTCTGATGCTTCTTCTTCCTCGTTTCTCTATAACGATTCTCCTTCCTCGTTATAATTGGTTACTTTCATCTTCTTCCTCGTATCCTCTTACTTCTTTCGTCTTTTATCCTCTTTTATCGCTTTCTTCTTCTTCGTCTCCCTCGTATCATCTTTCGCACATTTGGGTCTCTCAAATTCGTTCTGGGTTTTGCATTTCCGCGAATTCCGATCAATTTCTTGCTGGGTTTTGCTTCTTCTTAGGTAAGATCGAAGCTTTTCGTTAAACCCCTCTCTGTTTCGCATTTTCTTTATCCAATGAGTGTTCTTGCGACTACTGTTACTTGCGATTGTTCAGTATTTTGTTATTGTCTTTAGAGACTAGCTAGTTATGTGTTACTTGATTTTGCTTCAGTTTCGTATATAAAGCTCAAATTTTGATTCTGCAGGATGGAAGATACGGGAGATAATGAGCGGCCATCAAAACGTGCGAGGACTCTCGAGTTTTTAGGCTCCAAGGGTCTCCTAAAGAAGTCTGAGTTCATAAGGATCATCATTGATGCACTTAACTCGCTTGGATTCAATGATATTGGGGATCTTTTAGAGCAAAAGTCTTGCATTGCTCTGCACGATCCTGCCGTTGTGCTGTTTCTGGAACAAGTAAAGAGAGGAGAATGGGACGAAAGCATTGTTACGTTGCAGGGACTTGGACTTTGTGATGAGAAGCTTGCCAAGTTCTTGATACTGGAGCAAAAAGTCCTTGATGCGCTTAAGATAAAAAACCATGGTGTTGTTGTGGACACCTTAAAAAAGCAGATTGTGCCTCTTGGTGTTAACATGAAGCGTGTTCGTGAGCTCACATCCAAATTTGCAGTACCTGGTGAGTCTGATGAACATACGGACAGTCTGCTTTCAAGGTCCAAGGTTATGGAGAAACTGCAACAATTGTTCCCTCATGGAGTTATAATCCCAGAAAGGAGGTTGGAGTATCTCTTAGAGGAGACCCTTGATCGTCAGCTGCATTCTTGTACTTTCCATAATATTTTGGATTGTGATTTGTCCCTCTGCTCTGTTCATCGTTGTTGGAAAGATAAAATTCCTTCGGTGACTCTACAGGTAATAAGACTATGCACCAATCTGCAAATGTTACTTTGATTTAGTATTAGTGTTGTAGTCTTTGGATACATTTCGTACTTTGTGTTCTGGTTTCATTGAACTACTTATCAGACTGGTTTTATGCATTTAATGATGTATAGGACTCCAACTAAGTTCTCTATATGTGAATGGTTCAGAAATTGGAGGCACATACAGATGAAGTCTGGTTCGTGAAGTTCTCACACGATGGCAAATACTTGGCTTCTTCTTCCAAGGATAAATCAGCAATTATATGGGAGGTATGTCAATGGTTAACCAACTGTGGCTTGCTTTAACTACTCTTCATAGGAGCTATATACAGATTAAGTCTTTTTTCCTCAAATTAATCTTAAAGTGAGGCAAGCTGTTTAGCATCATTTGTTGATTCACTTAGATGTGCTTTTTGTAGATCAATGCAGAGGGGAAACTTTTGCAGAAGCATAAACTTGAGGGCCACGAGAAGCCTGTAGTAGCAGTCTTATGGAGTCCAGATGATCGACAAGTCATTACATGTGGAGAAGATGAGAATATCAGACTCTGGGATGTTGGAACAGGAGAATATGTTCGCTCGTATGAAAAGGATGGTGTTCATTCCGTTTCTTGTGCATGGTTTCATGATGGGTCTGGTATAATTGGTGGAATGACAGACAGACGCATCTGTATGTGGGATTTGGATGGAACTGAGCGTGAACACGTGCAAGACCGACGGGCACAAAAGCTTTCTGATGTAGCCATGACGAGTGATGGGAAGTGGCTTGTAAGCATGGGCAGGAAAGGGAACGAGATCTCGTTGTTTGATATGAAAAAAAAAGTTGAGACATTTTTTCAAGTTGATGACGTGATTACCTCGTTCTCGCTTACGACAGACAACAAGTATGTTCTGATCGATCAGATTACCGAGGAGATCACTCTCTGGGACATTCAAGGCTATGAACCATTCAAGTATTTTGAATTCAGTGGCCACAAGCGTGGTCGGTTTATCATCAGATCTTGCTTTGGTGGCTATAAAGAAACTTTCATCGCCAGTGGGAGTGAGGATTCTCAGGTAAAGATCTCTCATTCTTCTACCTTACAGAAACACATCAAAAAGGGAGCATTAACGGAGAGATGGGAGAAGAACAGAACTTATCTATCGCGCTTAGAATCTTATTATCTCGGAATCATTTCCCTCTGCAATTTAGTGATCTCTCTCTGTGTTGTTGCAGGTATACATATGGCACAGATCAGAATCGTTGGCACCTTGCAGTGTATTGTCAGGACATTCAGGAGCTGTGAACTCTGTGAGTTGGAACCTGGCTGATCTGCATATGTTGGCCTCAGCGAGTGACGATGGAACCATTCGGATTTGGGGACTTGACGAGCATATGAGTGATGGACGCATTCGGATTCAGGGATTTGACAAGAATTTGAGTACTGATCCAATGATCACTTGACTGCAAAATTTGTTGATTTGATATTCATCTTGTACATATGATGATCCATACCGTCTATGTGGCTGTGTTGTTTACATTCCTTATCCTCCTGATGTTTTTTGCTTCCTTTGACTGTTCAGAACAAAAGCTGAATAGTGAATACCAATAGTGAAAAAAATACAATTGAGACATTTGAAACTTCTTACAGCTTTGTGGTAGCTCTAACGTTTTTTTAGACAAGAAAACAGGTATCCCTCAAATGTTTTGGGAAAATGGTTTTTCGTTACGCTTTGTTAGACACCTCTGGCCAGTGAATTTTCAAAATAAAAGGTTTTTTAGATACAAAAAGATTTTATGAACTTTGGCTTAAAATAAATAAAGTTATGAAGTTTGGATTAAAATGATAATCCATGTCATTTGGGGGTGTAAGTCTCTTTTCTTTTAGTCTTGCCATGAAAGTAAAAATTTATAAAAATAAATTAAAATCAATTGTTTTCAAATACTTGGTATGAAAAGTAAAACCTTGGGGTGTATGCATGCCATTTCGGGACAAGGTATATTGAAGGAAATTTGATGGAAGAGAAAATAAAGCCATGGCAAACCACCCATAATGTATATATGATAGGTAGCTTTTATGTAGGTTATACTGATGTTTTTTGTAATAGAACAAAAGCTGAATACCAATAGTACATGGATCTCTCATCTTATAACTTAACAAACCAATCCAACACAATTCTTCTCAATACAAAAATTCGTGTAAAAGATTTTTTCTGATCTTTCTTGTTACATAATATGTTAATGTTTAAGAGCAAAAATTGAAAAGAGAATTTCAACTTAGTACACAACTTAAATGAGTTTCAAAAAACAAACACAACTGAGACCTAAACAAAAAAGAGACACATAAACCTAAACAACTGACTATTTTTAGAGATGTAGGATTCGGAATAAACAACTAAGCGGAATTTTTGGAAGGTATTTTGATTCTCATTTCAAAGAAACTCGATCCGTAACTGTGTTTAGACTCGAAACGAGCACATGTTTGTATAAATATTAGATCTTATCAATGTATATGAAAGTTTTCTATAAGTCTTACATGATATGAATTTTGTTGTAGAATTTTAGAAAATAAATAAAGACTTAAAATTCATCATATATATATATATATATATATATATTTAAAATGATAGCTTTAATTTTGAAATCGAGCATATATTAGTGAAAATGTAGAAACGATTTTAAGTTTATTAGTAACAAAACATTATATAATAAACTCATATCTCTGGATTGTCAAATGTTTACTTTTAATATTAATAAAAGTGTGCTCAACTGATTTAGAAATGTTAACAACGTGTGTTTAAAATTTGTGGATTTTGATATGAAGAAATCAATGAACCTGAAGATTGATCTAGGGAGAGCTGAACTTCGTTGCCTCATATGTACCATTTTATCATTTAACATTAAATAGGACAAATGTGTACCATTTTATCTTTTAGCATTCGGGCATGGCTTAGTTTACTGAGCTATTGGATTCAAAGAGCCAATTTCATTGAACCGTATTAACAAGGTAAATTTTTTTTTTGGTAGATGTATATGTTGGAGTTTCACAATAAAAAAAAAAATCAATTAACAGGGTTGTTTCTCTTGTAATTTATCATGTGATTTGCGTGTATAGCGAAAAGAAGAAATTGGAGGAAACTAGGTAGATAGAGTGAAGAGAGGAGACGACCTAAAGACTTTATTCCCATTTCCTTATGTAGGGAATTATATCACTCTGTTTTTTTATTTTATTTAAATCCCTATTATAATTTAAACAAAAACTATTCATTAATATTAACAAAATAAGTTAGGGGTTTAAAGGGAAAATAATTTCAGTCACTCACTCTCTATGTCTCTCTTCTTTGTAACTATGTCATCCATTCACATCCTATAGCTTTCGTGGAAAATCGAGAGAAAATAAGCATGTATAAGATATCAAATTTATAACTGATTATTTGTCTTTAATAAAAATATATTTTTGGTTACATATCATTGATTCCATCGACATTCATTAGATTGAACATGGAACTTAACCCGATCAGAACAATAATCGTATCTCATGTATTTTCTTCTCACGTTTTTCAATGTCTTCTGTTCATATGCACTTAACCTATCATATTTTTTAGTGTTCCACCAATACCTTGTTGAACTACAAACTTTGGCACTCTCGTTATGCCCATTCACATTACAACCAGATACAGAGAAATGTTGGAAATAGGCTTTAAAAGGAGCATAAATCCAGTTACCGTGTGTTTTCCAATCCTCGCCAGTACACAAACTAGCCACCACTTGCATGGGTTTTGACGGATAGCCCACACCAAAATTTTTGTTATTTTTGAATACTCTTATTGGAATCTTGTCAACATAAAACCTATCATCATTTTTTTGTGGTTTATTAAAATATAAACATGAAACCAATATTACATTTTTACATTTTTGGATTTGAATTCACCTAGTAATTCCAAAGAATATTAGTATAAAATTTGTTTGCCATGTAAAAGTTTGCATATGCTGGTATAAATAGTGGTCATATTAAAAGAAAGAGAAAAGACATACACAATATGGTATGAATTCCAGAGGATCCCGTAAGCGTGGAAAGCTTCACTGGGATCAAACCAGGGAATAAACATTTGTTCTCTATTTCCGATGCCATTGACGAACACATTTGTCTGTAAAAATATTAATTTCTTTCCACTGGTACCTGAAAACTGAAAACCAATTTTGTCGTCTTTGTTTCCCTTCGAAGTCAACTGTAACCAAATATCCATGTATACAAAAAGAAAAAAAGTTTACAATGTTGAAATTCCAAATTCACGCAATGAAAAAAAACTTGCAATAAAAAAATTGAACATACATAGAAAGCAGTGACAACTCCAGCGTAATCTTTTGGAAGCACTTTGATCCTCATTTGAAAAAAACCCGATCCATAATTGTGTTTAGACTCGAAGCGAGCACCTACTTGTATAAAGACTAGGTCTTCTCAAATTATATAAAAATTTTCTATAAATCTTACCTGGTATGAATTTGTGTTGTCAAATTTTCAGAAAATAAATAAAGGAATTTTTTTTTGTTGGAAAAATAAAGACTTAAAAACCCATTTTATCTATAGAAATGTTATATATAAGTTGAAATCCAAGATATACTAATGGGAATTTAGACACAATTTAAGTTGATTACTAACAAAACATTATAATGACCTCGTATTGTCAAACTTTTACTTTCAGTATACATTCAATTGATTTCAAAACATTAACAATAATAATATATACATGTTAACTAAAAACGACAATGAATTTAGATAGGACGATCGAAATCAATGAACCTGAAGAACGATCCAAGGTGAGTTCAACTTCTTTGCCTTGGTTAAGTCTCAACACATGATCTTGTCCCCATGTTACCACGTAGCTCTCATCGAACCTTGTAACCTCACGACCCAAAGCATCAGTCGTAATGGCAAAGAACAGTAAACCAAATATTGAAAATATATTATTCATTTTTATCACAGGTTTGCATATTTCTTACTGAATCACATGTCTCCCCCTATTTATATTCATGTAAAGTAAAGATTAAATATAGTTTAAAAAAAAAACTAATATGGCTTGTTAAAGAAAATATAATAGTTATATGTATAAACACAAAACTTTTTTGTGTAAAATTTATTGTGGTCAAATTTCATGTGGTTAATATACTAAATTGCTAGCATTAAATTTTATAACTCATTTGCTACTAAAATTAGATGAGAAATCTCAATAACATTTTTTAAATTATCTTTTTACTTAATTTCAACATTAGTCGTAAAATAATATAGCAAAGTATTTTAATTAATCAATATTATAAATTATAGTAAAATAATTAAAGACTTAAAAATCCACTATATATTAAAATAATATTAAACAAAAAACCATATGATATGATCTTCGAAAATTATGCAATTGTTTAAGTACCATCCTTAATTTGCTCTTTGATTCATTGGGCTGGAATCCTAACGTTGGGCTTTAATATAGTTTACTGACCCAACGTCTCGATTTATCTAAGAAAAATTTGGCCACAAAAAAAATCTAGAAAACGAGAGAGGGGGGTAGTTTTGTCTTTCAGCTTTTGTTTTAGGGTTCTGGAAGATCTGAATGGTTTCGCTCTCCTCCCATTTCTACTCTCTCTAACCAAAAAACTCATTCATCGTCTTCCTTCGAAATTGATCTACAGTTCGGACTTTGAAGAGACCTCCGAACACTGAGAAGGCTTCCTCCTCCTCATTCCTCCGCTCTTCCCAATGCCGGTGTGATTCTGTTTCCATTTCTGTTAGCTTCTCGCAGTACTCTTTTGACGGAGTTACTAACTGAGTAACTATTGTTTTTGTAGATCGATAGGATCTTCAAAGATGACGCTAGTGAAGAGAAAGGAGAACGTGCGAGAATGGTGAGCTTCTTATTTGAATCGAGGATTTAGGGTTTTTCCAGATTCAGTTTTCAAATCTGATTTTTGGTTTTTGTTGATGTTTTAGGCATCGTTTGTTGGTGCAATGGCTATTGCTGACCTAGTTAAGACTACCTTGGGTCCAAAGGGAATGGTGAAACTTCTGATCTCTCGATATTGCAGAGCTTTCTTTAAAGTTTGATTTCAGTGTGTTTATTGATTGTGGTTTGAATCTTGTTTAGGATAAAATCTTGCAATCTACTGGTAGAGGTCATGCAGTCACTGTTACTAATGATGGTGCTACTATTCTCAAGTCACTTCATATAGACAACCCTGCTGCTAAAGTTCTTGTTGGTATGCTTTTTCTTTTCTGAATCTTTGTGGCTTACAGTTTTTCAGATTCGTTTTTGTTTTTGGGGTCTTGATTACTTCTTGTGTTTGTGATGTTTAGATATCTCGAAAGTTCAAGATGATGAGGTTGGTGATGGGACTACTTCTGTTGTTGTTTTGGCGGGTGAGCTTCTCAGGGAAGCGGAAAAGCTTGTTGCTTCTAAGATTCACCCGATGACGATCATAGCTGGTACGCTTATTGTGCTTTTTAAGTGTATAGATGACAAGGTTTTATCAGCTTTTTTCTTTGATGCCTAATGGTTTTTGTTTTCTGGTTTCTTTAGGTTTCAGAATGGCTGCTGAATGTGCTCGTGATGCTTTACTTAAAAGAGTAATTGATAATAAAGACAATGCAGGTAATTATTATAGAGATGGTTAAACTTTGTTATCCAGATTATTAAAATATAGCGTGCTCCTGTTTGTGTGATTTATTCTCTGTTTTGTTCAAGCGGTCGATGCTTCCCTTTACAGTTTTATGTACTGTATTATGTTCTACCAATGCAGAGAAGTTTAGGTCAGACTTATTGAAGATTGCAATGACTACGCTATGTTCCAAAATTCTCTCACAGGACAAGGAACATTTTGCAGAAATGGCTGTGGATGCTGTTTTCAGGCTAAAGGTTCCATATCTGCCTCCTTTAAAAACTCAAGCAGCAATTTATTTATTCCTTTTCTTCCTCTGGAATATATGTGTTACTTTATGAAGGAAGAGCTTTCGTTGATTCTCATGAAACTATGCTGGTCTTGTTTTGGAGTGTTATATGATTTTGCTCTGACATTCTACTGCTCTTCTTCAAATAGGGAAGCACAAACTTGGAAGCTATTCAAATCATCAAGAAACCTGGAGGGTCTTTGAGGGATTCCTTTTTGGATGAAGGGTAAGACAACACTTGTGCCTGTAGCGTTCTGTTCAAAAATCTTTTTCTGTGAGCTATATTGATATCTATTTTGAATTCATCTGTTCCTGATAATTAGGCTGTATTATTTTCTTTTTCATAGCGTGCGCACCTTTATTTCTAAATAGTTGTACTTAGAAATGGCGATAGGCATTATGTCATCTTGTTAGGTTTCATTCCTTCTTTTTGCAAATACGGCAATGGATACTGATCATTTTTTTCTGACGCCATCTCAACTTAATTCTATGCCATTAGGTTTATTCTTGACAAGAAGATTGGAATTGGGCAGCCAAAGCGCATAGAGAATGCAAAGATCTTGGTAGCAAATACGGCAATGGATACTGATAAAGTGAAAATTTATGGTGCCCGTGTCCGTGTGGATTCCATGTCCAAGGTTGCTGAGATTGAAGGGGCTGAGAAGGAAAAGATGAAAGACAAAGTGAAGAAGATACTAGCCCACGGGATTAACTGCTTTGTTAACAGGCAATTGATCTACAATTTCCCTGAGGAGCTCTTTGCAGATGCTGGTGTACTTGCTATTGAGCATGCTGACTTTGAGGGAATAGAGCGTCTTGGTTTGGTTACTGGCGGAGAGATCGCTTCGACCTTTGACAACCCTGAGTCTGTTAAACTTGGACATTGCAAGCTCATCGAAGAAATCATGATTGGTGAAGACAAGTTGATCCATTTCTCTGGTGTTGAGATGGGCCAGGCTTGCTCAATTGTCCTCAGGGGTGCTAGGTATTCATTTCGTGCTCCCATTACTTAGAAGACTTTGTGTAGGCTTATCCTGTTTGTAATTCACTTCTTACAATTGTGTTGTTTATTTGTTTTTGCAGTCACCATGTTCTAGATGAGGCTGAAAGATCACTCCATGATGCCTTATGTGTACTCTCCCAAACAGTAAATGACTCTAGAGTGTTGCTTGGAGGTGGATGGCCAGAGATGGTAATGGCAAAGGAAGTAGATGAGCTTGCACGGAAAACCGCTGGCAAAAAATCTCATGCGATTGAAGCTTTCTCACGGGCTCTAGTGGCTATTCCGACAACAATTGCTGACAATGCCGGTTTGGACAGTGCAGAATTGGTGGCTCAGCTTCGTGCAGAGCACCACAATGAAGGATGTAACGCCGGGATCGATGTTATCTCTGGAGCTGTAAGTAAATTCTGTATACAAAAGAACTAGGATCAGGCATGGATTGCTGTGGTAAGATTTGAAATGTGATGATGATTATCTAATTCTTTTACAGGTCGGAGATATGGAGGAGAGAGGAATCTATGAAGCATTCAAAGTGAAGCAAGCAGTTTTGCTTTCAGCAACAGAAGCAGCTGAGATGATATTGCGAGTAGATGAGATTATTACATGTGCTCCTAGGAGGAGAGAAGACAGGATGTAAGACCGAACACATGCACATGGTGGGAGCTGAGATTTAATGATTCCACTGTCACTCTGCCAGTGACCGATGTTCAAGAGCCATAGATTGTGTTTTTTTTTAATTTGGTTCAGAACAACAACCTTAGTGTTTAATGTTTTGCACCTGAACTTATCTCCGTTTCTTGGGGTCGTTTCTAATATTGTTTTGATTTTGATTTTGGTTTTGATTTTAGACATTTTGAAGGAGTTTAGCAAAAAAACTTGTCATTTTATCAAGAAAAAACTCTCTTTTGTTATTAGTCGAAAAAATACAAACCGTACGAACCTAGAATGATTTCTGTAGATCATCAAGGCCGGTCTTTTCTGAAGCAAACACAATCAAAACAAGGCTCAGAAAAAATGTTTCCAGTGTCTGGATCAGGAAGGGTTAATCACTTGTATTGTTGAGATGTGAGAATCACTTCAAATTCCACTTCTCGTATGTGTGATATTAGCAAAATGGTATTACATATATCAAAAAAGAAAAAAAGAGAGTATACAACCAACAAATTAAGAGGCTAAAAGCTAGGCAAGAAACAACAAGCCACTGACAAAATAATCTAATGAACCTAGAAAATTTTCAAAGATTGGAACAGATGTATCCTGTGTTTGGATCACAAAGCTTTAAGAATGAAGGGGGTTATGCATCGAGAGTTGCATTCGCCACAAAATGGTCTATCACTTTTATTGTTGGGAACCACTTCAAATCTGATTCCCCAATGAAGCGTCATGCGTTTTGGCATGAGACGTGAGAAGTTTCCAATTACACACTTAATATGCAAAGTGACGCCGCAATCCGAGCAAGTATAGAACCACAACCTTGGATCTGTTTCTAGCTCACATATATCACACCAATATTTACCAATTGCATCTCCTTCTCCGTAGCATAGGGTGAGATAATGATCATCAATTCTATGTTTCACCTAAATGCACTTGATAATCACAATCGTCACAGCAAAGCATATTCTTCATTATCCCTGCACATGCAACACATGTGCCACCTATTTTTTCTTTGTAGTATAAGGAATGACATTGACCATAAAAAAAGAAGGATTCAGAGAAAGAGCCACAATTTACATCTTAAAGATCCTCAGAGCTACTCTTATACCCAAAACCAGTGAAGATGATTCCACACGACACGATGTACAATCACGACCATTTAATCCTACGATTAGATTATAACATGGCTAAACACAAGTCGGTTCTGGAAACCAATAAAAAATGGCCACATCATTTTTTAATTTCTGAAAAAACAATTATTATCTCTAGATGCAAATCAGTATAACAACACCATATTTCAGACAAAATCTAAAGATAGCTGGTTCTTGTTTGAATGACGCTTGCGAGAGGACACATGCTTTTGTGTCCGGCTTGACGTGTACGGATCTGGAACCTCTTAGTAAATTTCATTGAAAAAAAGTAATACAACCGTGGAAAAGCAGAGTAATTAGACAACAAATCTAATTGGTAAAAGCTCAGCGAACAACTAGACTCAGACAATTTCTAGAACAAGCGTATTTTCTGTTTGTATCACAGAGTTTTAGAACGAAGGGGCCTGTGCATCGAAAGTTGCATGCGCCACAAAATGGTCTATCACTTTTGTTGTTGGGAACCACTTCAAAGTTGACTCCCCAATAATCTGTAATGCGTCCTGGCATAAGACTTGAGAACTCTCCAAGTACACACCAAATATGCAATGTGACCCCGCAATATGTGCAAGTATAAAACCACTTCTTTGGATCTGTTTCCCGTTCACATATATCACACCAATATTTACCAATTGGATCTTCTCCATAACATAAAGTGAGATGATGATCATCACTTCTGTGTTTCACCCTTTTTGGTAAATTAGCACACCCTAAATGCACTTGATAATCACAATCGTCACACCCAAGCATATAACGATATGTCTGTTGACATGCAACGCATATACCACCTTCCTCCTCCTTATAGTATAAAGAATGCGAATGCCCATCAAAGACGAAGGGTTCAAAGAAAGAGCCACAACTTACATCTAGAACATCTTTGGCGCTATTCTTGTACCGAAAACCGTTGAACATGGCCCCACAAGATGTACAGTGTGCGGGTTAAATCACACAATCATTATTTGTTCGAGAAGTCTTTTGAGAAAACTCGAATCAAAGAGTCACAAAACACGAGATATCTAACAAGGAGTCTTTTGAGAAAACTCGAATCAAAGAGTCACAAAAAAAATAGGCATTAATTAATCTTGGACCTACACCGACAACAACTCTTGTTAATGTAACTTTGTAGTATTGATTTATGCTAACAGAATATTTAACGACAAAAAAGAATAAGTAAATTTCTAGAACTAAAATAGATAAATAATAATATGTGATCTATGTGTATATAACATGTTATTATGTTAAGCTAAACTTTTTATAGCATACTACAAAATACAAATGTATCGATCAGTTGAACTTGTATAATGTTCAACCACTTTAAGCTTAAACTGAACAACTTGAGAATGCATACAACAAAGTTCTTTTTGTTATGAGAGTCAACAAATACGTCTGCACGAAGTCAACAAATACGTCTGCACAAGTTTTATTATAAATATGGACCCCACTGTCACTATGCGAGCACAGTAACTTTCTCTTTTTACCACTATATATACGAACGTTTATGTTCGTTCATATGATAATCTGATATCAATAACATCATCAGAACAACATTTATATCTCGCTCTCTCTTTTATTTATCAGTGTCTCATTCCCACTCGGGTATAAAT
>OVAP01001311.1:0-24793 GCA_900406295.1 Aurinia saxatilis | reverse complement strand
TCTTTGCGTGGAATACGGGCCTCGCAAACGAGGTGTTTTCTTGTAGTGGGTGTTCTGGTCACGTTAATCAACTATCAGGTTAAAAACTAGTTGATATATCGGTTTAGTCAGCTGGTTTAGTTTCTATAATATCATAATGGGCTTCCATTAACTAGGCCTCGGCCATGTAAAAACATTTCTTCCTTGCTTTAATATTNGGCCTCGGCCTTGAAAAAAAATTTTTTCCTTGCTTTAATATTAAAAACCTTTTTTAAAAAAAAAAAAAAAAAATCAACTATCAAGTACGGAAGTACCAATAAAAAAAACAAAAAAAGGAGAAACCATTCCTTTCTCCATTTTTTTTGTTTGATGTTGCGTGCACCTTTATTAGTTTTCTCCAAATTCTTTCACCTTTATTAGTTTATTACATATGTGACTGATCCGACATTAGATCTATAATTAACATACTCGTCGTCTAAAGTTCTCATGAGAGTGGACTACTCCAAAAATACAAATTCTTACATAGATCCAAATACACAAACTGATAATTTAACTTATAAAGCATCCTTATACTTCCCCTCCATGGATGATATTACAGACCTAAACTCTAGTAAAGATAATTCCTTGGAGATGTAAACCTTTTTTTCTTTACCTCAAAAAACTTTTGGTCGGTCCCATAAATTTGTCTGATCTTTGAAAAAACGCTTCTCAACTTCAAGTATAAGTAAGCTCCAAGATGCAAGAATCACTTATTCATATTACGAACCTCATAAGAAAAATTTCTGCAAAACCTCAACTTGTTTTATTTCAGTATCACTCACGAATAGGACTATGTATTTTGCAATAGAATGTGAAGATGGACTTTAAACCTCTAGAAACAGATGACACTCAGTACCATCTGAACTAATCAAAGGAGTTTTCTGCCTTTGTGTTTAAACCATATTTTTGTGGACATGTACTTTTCAACCCAATTAATTCTGAAAGATAAGGAGAGTCTACTGCAAAGGGAAAATGAGAATATCTTTAATTATAAATACGAAAATGATAAAGAGGAATAAATCGCAAGTAAAAGCAATATATAGTACATACATAAAAAGAGAGCTAAGTAAGTCCCCTACTACAAACACTTTAAATTCTTTCACCAAGCAGTGATTCCAGAAGAGCCGCCTCTTCCTCCTGCCCAAAACATCAATCACCACATTCAAAACATCACTTTACCAAATAAGTTTAAATTTAAAACTTTGTTGATTATTTCTCTACGTACCACCAAGGCATTAAATTCGGTTTCCTCGTCTATGGCGCTGATAACGGCTGGGTCATCTAAGAGATCCTGCAACGTGTTGAGAGAGAAGAAGGGTTAGCTTACTTCTAAAATCAGAGAACCAAACGTAACTAAGAACCAAGTTGTGTTTTCCCTTTTTCACTCTCTCTCCTTCTACTATATACTTGTGTACTTACACATCACTATTATGTATTTATATAATCGCCAAGGCCTATCAAAAATCTACTTGGATCAATTCTAAAGTCTCCTTTCTTCTTTGCTGAATTCATCACAGATTGACTCAGTCTAGTGGTGCAGCATTTGCTAAACACCTTTTAACTATACCAAGTTTACATAGACGAAAAGTAGAAAACAGAGGTTCACTTACATCATCAGCAATTTGCAGCACTCCATTCGAATCCTGCAACGATGAAGTTGCCATTTATCAATCTGTTTTTCTACATTTCTTTCTTATATATTCCATATTTTTCTTTCTATAAAAAGCACACCTAGAGACTTCCTTGTGCAAAGCTATTATTATAAACAATCAGAGATAACACAAACTTACCTTAGCAGCTACAAAGAGAAGTGGATCTGAAGGCGTGTAAACCATATAATGTGATCCATCCTGAATAAGAATTTATATATAGACGATCAAAAAGGGGCAGATCATACCTCTAACTTCTCACGTTCTACAGAATTCAAACCCATACAATTCACAATTACTTAACTTTGCATCCACAATGCAGCACGAAATACAAACTTGGTTCAGTCTCATGACACATTAAGAAATTAAATGTCATGTTTAATGTTTTAAAACATACAATAATAGTAAAACCTCCAACATGTTCAGAATAATGTATAAGGACCTCCAATGTATCAATACGAAAAATGTCGAAAGTGATGGTATACCAGATGGAACATTGTAATCTCAATCCCTTCAGTTGGCAAGCCTTCAACATCTTGGCCATCATCTGCCAATAGTTAATAATCTAGACATTTAGTGGTATGAGAAAAGTAGGACAAGGAACTTTAAGCTATTAGAATACTAGTAGACCCGTACAAACACCTCACAGTTAGAAATGAGTAAATTGAGAGAGCTAAACAAGAGAGGGCGAAGCTAGAGAACCACATACATTTTACTAAAGATGCAAGTTCACAGAGCCATGATAAGCTTCTTTGTTTTTCTAAACATTTTCTTCCTATTGTTCGTTGTTATCTCATACTTCAGTTGAAAGGTAAAGCATGATATCCTATATCCGTTGTATCTTTGAAGCTAATAGCAGTTATCATGCTCACACAGACCCAGGCGCAGGATAAAATATTAATAAGAAGAGTATTAGTAATGCATTGATAAAAGAAGAAAAAGTTTGTTGCCTGTGCGAAAGTCAAAGACATTATCTTCAGTGTAGCAAAAGCCTCCCCTTGCAGTATAACAGAATCTGATATACAGTGACAACCCATTAGATTATATCAGATGAGAAGACATAAAATATTTACAAAATCGTCATGCTTAGATAATTCTTCAAACAAAGCAGGATCATACCCGCTGTGTACTAGATGCATATGGATCTTTGCAAGAGCATAAGCAGCCGCAGGAAGAAGCGCTTCAACCTCTTCATCACTAACCTAAAAGACAGAATCATCTTAGATAAGCAAAAAAAAATGTCCTGATCGAAGCAACTTTTATCTAGCAGATGACTATGTTCCATCCTGATTCATAAAGGATAAAACTTACAGCTGACCATCCATCTATATTAGTGCTCTTCAAAATCTGAACTGGCCTGAAGCAAAAAGCAAAATCAAATCATAACAAAAAAAGAAAGAACTTGCTAAAATGACAAACAGAAGAAACAAAAACAAAACTCACGTATCCACAGGGCATAGAAGCATACAATCCTCTCCTTTACTACTTGTAAACACTCTTCTTATCACACAATCCAAAGGACTATTGTTCGTTGGATCAACCTACCACACAAAACCCACTTAAAGCTTCACTCTTTCTCAGCCACAAACATAAAACAAAACGAACCAAATCGACTCACCACAGTAGCAATACGTTTCTTAGAAGCCATAAGAACTCTACCAGTTTCATCAATCACAAACCCAGCAGGTGGTTTAGGTATAGTAGGAGGAGAGTTAAAAGTCACTAAAGACCTCGAAGAATCATCATCATCTTCCTCAAAACCATCATCTCTCAATTCCCAATTCTCCTCCACTGGAAGAGGTTTCACAGTTTTGCCCTTTTTCTTACGTTTCTTGTTCGTACTACTACTACTACTACTACTCGAGGTTTTAGACTGACCCGTTTGCGGATTTAAAGCGGAAGTGATGAGGAGACGAAGATGACGATGGCGAGTGTTGGTTGGTGATGAGATAGATAAGGAAACGGGAAATGAAGAAGATGGGTTTGGGAATTGATGAGTGTTGGTGTAGGAGAGTGTTGAGTTTGGTGATGGTGAAGTTAAAGAGTATAAGAAAGCCATTGAAGAGTACAGAGAGAAAGTGAAATTCACCGGCCGGAGAGATATTGTGTTGGAAAGTTTTGAGACCGTCAAGTTGTGAACTTCTTGTGATTTGCTTTCAAGAAGCACTTGTCGGTTTACTGTAAACCGAATTACATCATGATTCAGGAGTGCACTAACCGGTTTAGTTTTCTGTGAACAACAGTGACATAAACGTGATCTGTTTAAATGGAGGAGAGTTCAAACAACCTCTAATTGAATGATGTATATGTGAAAAGTTGTCTATGATATAGCAGTTTGGTAAAATGTATATGTATATATATACTATAAGCTCCATTACAAATCTATTTATTACATTCGGTGTTTTATCAATGATTATAAGCTATATAACATTGTTCAGTAATCATACAGTTGAGCAGCTTTTACAGCAGCAATTTCATCGCAATCAGCTGGAATCCACCCGATGGATTGTTTCTCGTTGTCATAGATTATCATTTGATCTTGCATCGATATATCTGTGGGAGAAAGAAGGAAAAAAGGGGGTTTAGTATGCGTCACATTCTGCAATAGGTATCGAAAAAAATGACAATGGATATAGGACTGTACCGCCGATGAGGTTCAAGTTCTGAAGACCTATTTCTGTGCCATTCAAGATTCCTAGGCATACATTCCCCTTCATCTGCAACATTTTTCATAAAGATATTTTTAGTGATGTACTGATTGTGGAAAGGAGAGAAAATGTTGATTAAGGTGCTTACAGAAATGATAAGATAAGCTTCTGGGGGTATTTCAAATAGAGTTTTGGATCTCCAGCCTGTTTTGAAGCTAAGAGCTAGAGGTTTGAAATATTTCTTGACTTCTTCGATGCTCATGAATGGTCTACGTCCTTGCCAACATAGAGGCAGTGTGTGATCATCCCTTGCTTCTCTCAATGGTTTTCCACTTAGCTCTCTTTTTAGCTACAAGAGGACAAAATACTTTAGGAAAAAGAACAGGTCTCATCTCTCATTATCTTCCAAGGTTTTACTAGTTCCTTACCAAATATGTTACGGCTTGGTAAGCCTTGGAATTGAAATATGTGTAAGAACTGCCGCTGTCAAATATTGTCAATAGATTCTTCAAACCCGTTGATCTTCCCCCGAATAGAAGTTCCCCTCCCATTGCAGGAGAGTAGTGTTTACTGAGAAAAAAGAGTTGCCAAATTAGATGAATAAGAGAGGAAAAAGTTATCCTTAACGAAGAGAAGAGGAAAATTACGAGTTTTCACGGGACATGGGTGTCCAAGAGACCCTTGAAGAATCATAAAGATCGTTGCCAAAAAAGAGAATTCCTCCACCTAAACTGCTTAAGCAATGACCGATAACATTCTTGACATAACCTTGGCTATGAAGCTGTGACAGAATGCTTACTTTGCCCCTACCAAGCCCCAATACTCCATCTAGAGGATGATGACTTGAAGCCCCTGGGATCTGATCGTATCCGCATCTGTGAAACAAAAATCCAATTAGAAACCTTGCTAGGAACTACGACTGCTTGAATCAAACTAAACATTTTCGGTCCAAGATCGTAGAAGTAGATTATACCCGAGGGCAAGACGAGGACTGAGCCGGACACCCTTTGTATAATTAAAAGAAAATACATCTCGAACTAAAACACCGAGAGAAGATCCTCCATCAGCATACTCAACCTCATAATCACATTGCTCCGGAGCCTCAAATCGATTGTTACCATTGGATTGCAACGCCTTACACAATGGATCATTGCAAGGAATAAGATCGTTGCTAGGCTGATAAAGTGGATGAGGTGCCTGAAATTCACATTCACAACTTTGATCCTTATATTCAAGACACTCACAAACGAAAAGTAAAAGATTTGAAAATTCGCAATGACATTGGATCCAGAGAAAGAAAACAAGAAAATGAAGATGAAATGATTAGTATACCTCCAAGCAACGAACACAAGGAGCATCACATTGGAGCCAAGTGAGATCACTACCAGTGTCAAGATCAAGATAATATGGTCGTGGTGGATGTCCTATGTTGATAGTAACATTATAATATCTGTTCCAAACAAAACAAAACTTTAGAGAATTTCCTAAATGAGAAACCATAAGCAATAATAATTTTGCCAAATTGAGTCTGAAGAAACATATATACCCAAGAGGATACACATTCCCATGAACAGGGAACACAACAGAAGAGACAGCTCTGGTGAATCTATCAGCTGTTTTTCTCCATCTGAAATCAACAGCCGACGAAAAACCCAGAACCAGAGACATCACCATCAACACAACCATAAAACGGACATTCATTTTCTCCATCTTCACGGTTGTTGGAGAAAATTATAAAATAAAAATAAAATAAATTATTGGTAATAGCCAATCAAGTGATGGTGATGATGAAGGTTGAAAAGGACAGAGACGAAGACATTTACTACTAGAAAGATATTTATTACAAAAAATTGTCTTTTTGTTGGAGTTTTTGCAATGGCAAAGAAAGAATTTTTTTTTGGTTTGCCATAAGTAGACAGGCAAAAGATTCTTGGCTTAAACCATAGGACTTAAGGAAAAAACATTACAGGTTGTTTCTTAGTATCTGAGAAAATCAAGAATATGGTTAAGGAATATTGCTGATGAGAAGGAGTAATAACCAAAGTATATCTTGGAGCTGAAGTATGCAAATCTTCTTGTTGGCATCCTTCTTCCATTCAAATTGACACAGAACAATGAGTGAGCTTCGCAATCATTTCAAGTTTCCGCAAGCCCCAGTGAGGAAGCATCTTTTCACAATCTTACCATCATCATCATCAGTCTACTTCTAGACTTTTCAAAAACAAATCTGCAATTAGAGAAGAAACTGATAAATTTGAAAGCTCAACTCAACCAAACAGAAGAAAGCTATAGTGGAATAAATACTCACATGAATCCGGTTTACATCATTCGATTTCATCAACTTCATCATCCTCATCATCCAATCGATTTCTGTAACTAACAAGCTCCCCATTAACTTTTGCTTTTCTAGGACTCGTCAACACAAGCTCAGCTAATCTCCTCCTAGCTAAATACACATCATTCGGTTCAACCAATTCCCCTTTCCTATACGCCTCTCTCAAAAACACCGTATGAAGCTTCCCGTAATTCCCACGAGTCGATATATAAAAAATCCCCTGATGCTGCAACAAAAATTCCTTCAACTTCTTAGGCAAATTCATAACATTCCTAAAATGAGCAATCCTCTCTAAAGTAATCTTCTTCTCAACAGTCAAAGACAACAACTCATGAATACAAGCAACAGCTCTCTTCTCCAATCTCTTCTGCGCTTCCATCGACCTCAAATCGTACCCCGAGATATCCTCATAAGGCGACCAATAAGGAAGCCTCTGCCATTTCCAAACCGCAATCCGAAAATACTTGCCGATCTTAAAACCAGGAGGAAAATTCACAATGAAAGAGAATCTAACATCCTCCGCATCGGTCCCTTTGGTTCGATACTCAATCTCCCTAACTCTCTCTATAGCACAAACCTCTAAACTAGAATCTCTCTCAACAATCTCAATATACTTATCTCTACTCTCTTCACCATCACTCAACCTAAAAACCTCAGGATGTTTCAAAACCACAGAATACTCAAAATCATCAGGAAGACCAAACTCAGTCCTCGCAATCCGAACATGCTCCAACCGAATCCGACCGGTGTTCGACATCATAACAAGCTTCCTTAACCGAACCACAGCTTCAGGTACCTGAGCAAGAACAGCTTCGTGCTCGTGCCGAATCTGATCAAGAGCCATTCTTGTTAATCTACAGTATAACATTCGTTGAACAGGGTGCTCGTAAATCTCGAAAACGTGTGGGAACTTGAGAAGGAAAGCTCCTGGCTCGTGTTGCTTGAAGCCGAGACCTAGACGACGAGCTAGCGTGTCGAGGAGTGAGATTGCGATTGTTTTGTTGGGTTGTGAGAGGATTAGGGAGTGGAATTTTACGACTTTGCGGATCTTTTTCTCGACTTCCATGAAGTTGTCGAAGCCATGGTCACGAACTCGGTCTTGCTTTGTGGGGATTGTGGTTGATTGTGAAAAGGGTTTCACTAGGAGAAGAAGATGATTAGGGTTTAAAGATATGGAAGAAGAAACACTTCTCAGTAAAAACTTCATTTTTGTGTGGTTTTGTCTGAAGAAGAAGAAGCTCCTGATTTTCAGTACTAAATGGTGACGACTATCTGGAAGAACCAGATGGGCCTTTATTGGGCCCAGTGTTTGTTAGGGAAAGGTTTATAGGGTTTAGGGTTTCCTTTCTCGGAAACGGCGTCGTTTATTGGTTAAGGGTTTCTGCTTCAGCAATGTGTTCGACGCTTTTGAGTCCTTGAACAAACACCAATCTTTTTGATAACAGTTTGGTCTTAAAGCTCACGAATCTTAAATACAAGTAAGCCTTTGATTCAATCTTACTCTCTCTCTCTCTCTCTCTCTCTGTATTTAGATTTTGAAGATATTTGGTTTCTCTGTTTCGTGTTGTAGTTAATAAGAAGGCGAAGGTTTTCTAAGTCATCTGCTAAGCTTTGATTCAGAGGTAACACTATAAACCCTAAAAACCCATCTAAAAATTATCATTTTTTTTCGGAAATTAGAGGAATTGAGACGGTTTTACTTGGATTAGTGCTAGGTAGAAGAGAAGCTATGGGGAAGAAGAATAACAAAACGAAGAAGAAGGTTAAAAGGTCTGGGCCAGAGGCAGTGGCTATGAAAGCCAAGCCTAAGAAGGCAGAGAATCCGTTTGATACAATCCGGTCTCGCAGGAAGTTCGATGTCCTTGGAAAGAAGCGTAAAGGTGAAGAGAAACGTATCGGTCAGTCTAGATCAGCTGGTATTGATAAGAGGAAGATCACATTGCTGAAAGAGTATGAGCAGAGTTTGAAGTCTTCGCGTTTCGTTGATAAGCGTATCGGAGAGCATAATGATGAGCTTGGGGAGTTTGACAAGGGTATAATTAGGTCTCAGAGAGAGCGCCAGGTTAGGTTTTTGAAGATATAACACTTTGGCATTTTCGTATTATGCTTCGGTTATCTCAAGCTTTTGTTATATCTTATGGTTATGTAGATGAAACTAGCAAAGAAGAGCATATATAATTTGTCTGATGGGGAGGAAGATTTTTATGAAGAGGATGGTGCTCTTGGTGGTTATTCTATAAGAGATGATTTTGATTCTGTAATATTGTCAGATGAAGATCTTCAAGACGATGATCTTGAAGCTGCTGAAGCAAAGAGTATGTTTTCTCACCTCTACTAGTTCACAGATCGTTGTCAAATAGTTATGGTTGCATTGAAAATTTAAACAATATTGTAATATCAAGAATAACTAGCTAAGTCTTGTAGTCCAGAGTTTCTTAATTTCCCTATATACCTTGACAAAGCTAATATTGTTTAACCATTTTTGGCATAGGACTGAAACTTCTAAACAAAAACAGACCACCTGGCTCGTCTGGAGAGGAAGAGGTAAAAACAGATCTCTTAGATGTCTGGGTGACACATTAGGCTTTGCTGATGTTACTGGATTCTCTTTGCAGAGGCATAAGAGCAAGAAGGAAGTTATGGAAGAGATCATCATGAAGAGCAAGCTTGGAAAGGTGATTATTCCACTGTTTTCCTTGTATCTTCTTTTGCATAGCCTCTCATTTTACATTCTGTAATTGGTTCTATTTTACTCGTTTTCTAGATAGAGAAAGCTAAGCATAAGGAGGAAAAGGAGAAGCTGATGGTTGAGCTCGATAAAACTTTCGAGTCCTTAAAGGAATCTCACGTGTTGGAGAGTTTAACTCAACCTTTTGAGGTCCCAGAGGTGAAATCATTATTACATTTTGCAATTTTTGTACATACTGAGCATCTGTAGCTATGCTATGGGTGTTATCTGGCTTCTCAGTTTGTGAGTTCTCTTTTGCTTGACATAATCCCTTTTATCTGCAGGATAAAGATTCTTATAGGGACCTTAGGGATGTTTTGGCAATGGAGAGGCGTGGTCGTGCTACTGACAGAATTCAGACACCTGAAGAAATTGCCCAAAAAAAGAGAGAAGAATTAGAGGCTCAAGAGGTATGTTTCTGTCAAAAGCTACTGCATTTTTACATGTGATGACATGTTACAGTATGAATATGATGAACCACTGTGGGGAATAGCTTTTATCTGCGAGTATTTAAAGGTCTTATTGACGGGTCACATAATCTTGATACACTTTTTAAAAACTCTTAGGAAGAGCGTCAGAAGAGGATGCAGGCAAGTGAGGACTTTAGCGACGGGGATGAAGAAATTGGTGGTGAGGAGTCAACAAAGAGGCTAGGAGCTGCCATTTCTGGCGATGATCTTGGTGATTCCTTCTCAGTTGATGAAGACCAGCCAAAAAAAGGATGGATTAATGAAGTTCTTGAAAGAAAGGATGATGTTGATAATTCAGAAAGTGATGAGGATGATGGTTCTTCTGAGGATTCAGAAAATGGAGAAGGAGAAGATGATGATGATGATGATGATGATGAGGATGAGGATGATGATAATGAGAAGAAGAGAAAAGGTCATCATCTAAAGGATTGGGAACAAAGTGATGATGAGCTAGAGATTGAGCTGGAAGATGATAATGATAATGATGATGATGATGAAGAAGTGGAGCCAAGAGTACATAAAAAGTTGAAGAATGACATTGCTGCTCCATCTACAGGAGAGGGGTTATCTGGAACAGGGAAACAAAAAGGCGATGCGAAGAAATTGAGTTCAAAGCAGCCTGATATTCCTTTCGTGATTGATGTTCCAAAGAATTTTGAGGAATGGATTGCTCTGGTAGAGAATTGTTCCAATGAAGATGTTATTTTAATTGTCAATCGAATCCGAATAAGTAATTCAATTAAGCTTGCAGTGGAAAACCGGAAAAAGATGCAGGTAATCTTTATTTTGCTCTTAAAAGATGATATTCATGTACTTGTTGACAGTATTTCTGGTTAAATTTTCAGTCCCTGAAACTGGTTCATGTCTCACTTGCTTTCTAAATGTTTGTTGTTGTCTGCCAGGTCTTCTATGGTATCCTCTTGCAGTATTTTGCGGTTCTTACAAACGAGAATCCCTTGACCTTTGAGTTACTAAATTTGCTTGTCAAACCTTTGATTGAGATGAGCATGGAGATTCCCTACTTTGCTGCAATATGTGCTCGCCAACGGCTATTGAAGACCCGTGCACAATTTTGCGAGGCCATCAAGAATCCAGGTTTGTGATGTCTCGGTAACCTTGAGCATTGATGTCCTTTAAAATACATGCCTCTTCTAGCTTTTTTCCCTAACCAGTTGAGAAACATATTTCCAGAGAATGGATGCTGGCCTTCCTTGAAAACATTGTTTCTGTTGCGGCTTTGGTCCATGATTTTTCCGTGCTCTGACTTCCGCCATCCTGTGATGACCCCATCAATATTGTTGATGTGTGAATATCTCATGCGCTGTCCCATCACCTCTGGTCGTGATATTGCCATAGGTTCTTTCCTATGCTCCATTGTTCTATTGGTGAGGAGAAACTGAGCTCCACCCTTTCTCTTTGGCGATTTTCATTTTTCCATTTTTTTCATGCTAACAAAACTCACTGTAGGTAACCAAACAATCTAAAAAGTTTTGCCCTGAAGCCTTGCTATTTATCCGTACTCTTCTAACGGCTGCTTCTGACAAAAAGTCACCACCATCACAAGAATCTGAGGTAACATTTGTTTTGTATTGTGCTTATGACGTAGATTGATATAATCTCAGTGCTGCCTTTAAGAATTTAGGATGCTGCACGTAGTCAACATTTATTAGCGGGCTGATGAGCTGTTTTGTGTTGTGTCACAGTTTTATCATTTTATTGAATTGAAATCGCTGTCTCCATTGCTGAGCCTACAAGACCAAGTAAAGGAAGTCGTGCCTTTAAATTTCTTAGAGATAATGAATTTGCCAGCAGATTCTCCTTATTTCAGCTCCGATGAATTTAGGTCAGTTCTCTCTACTGAATTCATTTTTGTTTCTAAGACATCAAAAATAGAAGTCTGTGTAATGCTTTGGATTTGGTTAAATAGGGCAAGCATCCTTTCAAGTGTAGTTGAGACACTCAGAGGGTTTGTGGAGATAAACGGAGGATTAAGCTCCTTTCCTGAGATCTTCATGCCCATCTCAACTTTATTACACCAAGTTGGATATCAAGAAAAGACTCCACAAACTCTCAAGGAAAAATTAGAAGATGTCGCTGCACTAATTGAAAAGAAAACCGACGAGCATCATAAGCAACGCAAACCGCTCGCTATGCATAAGCAAAAGCCAGTAGCCATCAAAATGCTCAATCCCAGTTTCGAAGATAAGTAAGTCTCTCTCTCCTAGTTTCGTTCACTCTTTACTTAGTTATACTTACAGAGACCAAATGGATATGATTTCTGTAACGGTGTGTGTATATATATTTTGTTGTGCAGCTTTGAGAAAGGCAAAAACTACGATCCAGACAAACTCCGATCCGATTACAAAAAGTTGAAAAAGAAATTAAAAGAGGAAGCTAAAGGAGCTATTCGGGAGCTGCGCAAAGACAGCTACTTCATGAGTGAGGTCAAATCAAAAGAGAAGGTAATGAAAAAACAAGAGAAAGCAGAGAAACACGGCAAAGCTTGGGCTTTCCTTCAAGAACAAGAACATGCTTTCAAATCTGGACAACTTGGCAAAGGCAGAGGCAAGAAGAGAAGACGCTGATACCAACCATTTCGTGTTCTGTCTTTTCTTTTTTTGAACCTACCCACAACAATTTTGTTCTTGTTGGATAATTGAAAAACTTATTTACATACATCTCTTCTAAGCTTAGACCAGAAATTATGGTTCTGTCATTTCCCAAAGTAATCAATCAGGGAAAGAAATTATCTTGTCCTATTATGCAGTGTGACAGCAAAATTATGAGGTGTGACCTTGAACTTGGATCTTGTTTAGGCATTGGTGTATTGTTTGATCATGAAGAAGAGATCAGATGTTGCATGTATCAATGTCTGATTGTTGTTTTGTATAAGTACTCAGTAGATGTCAGACTACTTAAAATACTTACTGCCTAGGACAACTGAGCTAAGGGCATCCACAATGTACATCATTTCAATAAGAAAATGGGAAAAACTAACAAGACGTATATCAGTTTCTCGCTCCCTCTCTCCTTTATTTACAGTGGCAGAGAAAGATGCATATTTAATTTCAGATAGAGACAGTTTTTACAAGTGAAATGATGACGGTAACAGCATCAAGTTTACCACCTTTGTGTCCATGATATCCTTCTTCTTTAGCTGCGTCTGCAAACGGAGTTTTCTCTGTTCCAGATCGTCCCACCTCTTGCGCCTTTGCAGCCACCAGCTCTGCTATTTTCTGCTACACCAACCAATCATTAATCAAATGTATGATCCCCAACACAATTCGACAAACATTGATGTAAGATATTGAGCACCTGAGGTTCCAGACTTTGTTCCAGTGATCTGCAAACTATCAAAACAATTTCTTTCTCGTATAAATTATCAAAGAGTCCATCAGTTGCTGTGATGACAACGTCGCCCTCGTCCAAATTCACATGGTAAACCTGCAGAACGCAAAACCACATAATTCTGTTTCAAATGAACCAGTCAATAGTGTCTGCTACGTGGACAATGATTGCCATTGCTTAAGTTACAGGCACCGTACCTCTGCAAGTTTTCGGACATCATCGCCTTGCCTAATATGCAGAGGGAAACAAAAATGATGAAACATTGGAAACGATCTTTGTAATACTGTGCCGTTCCTAATAACCATGAATCCTGAGTCTCCCATATTGGCAATTTGGAGTTCCTGCAAAATTTTCAATGATTATAGACTAACTCATCTCCACAATCCTTATTGTCAATGCCAAACTAATTTATATGATAAGGACCAAGTCTCACATTATTGTCAAGATGAGCAATTAAGGCTGTTGATGATCCAGGGGACTTGGTCTCATTGACACTTCTTTGCAGAACTTGAACAGGGTCAGCTACTTCAGCAGTTTCATCAGAAATTATCTTTTGACAGTTGCTCATGAGTTCTTGGGCGTAACACATTCCCTTATTGATTCCTGAAGGGTGAACCAAACATATATTTGATAAGACATAACTACACAATGAGTCCTTTTCTGCAAAAACATTTGGAAAGTAAGTGAAGAAAACTACAATGTACCTTCAAAAGACCACTGAGAGACTCCGTCGGCAATACCAAGCCAGTTGTGGTCAGAGATAAAATATGCATCTTCACGACCTGCCAATGCCTGGACATCATTATTACTAAATTACTGACCATATAACACAAAAACAAAGATTACAAATATAAAACATTGTGACAATGTTAGAAATGATGTTTTTGAGGTGATGTGAAATGAGATGTGATTAAGATATTCTGTAGTATGAAAGATCTTAAGATAACCTTGTAGAATATTATTTCTTTAGTATGGTGTGTTAACAACTATTATTTCGACAAAACTCTCTTATTTTAGTACAGTATATCCTATGTATTCTTTGGGATATGATATACTAAAATAATATTAACATGTCATAGGGTCCGGTCATCTTCACAAAGTCTCTGAAATTGTAAGACTTTAGAAAGCAGATTGTGAATGAATATTCGGCTCCATATACCAATAAAAGGCAACAAGTGATTTCAAAGCAACTACTTACACCTGTTGAAAACAGAATCATAGTTACCTTAGAGGGGCTTTGGAGTAAAGCAAGACCAGAGTCCAAGAAAAGTGGTTTGGACACAACTGCTTCCCTGTTTAGATTTTAAACATCCAACCACAGCAAAACAAGCATGCTTTTGTAAGAGCTGCAATATGATTCCTTGCCAGGTATGAATATATACATACATATATATATGCATTTTGTATCTATGTAAGACATACAGTTTGTTAAGCATTCATGTACACAAGAGTAAAATATATTACTTACTAACCTGCCTGAAGCCACTTCAGTGGATTCAAGATCGGCCGTTTCAGGTGCAGGAAGTTGGAGATCTTCGTCTTTTGTGGCATTAACAGTTTCAGATATGCTACCATGATCAGCTTCTGTGTCTGTCACAGTAACTATTTCATCTTCTATCATTGAAGCCGTATTTTCTCCGTTGGTTTCCTTCATAAATGATAACTAATTAGAGTGGTAGCAATTCAATAACACTCTATGATGTCTTTTTTTATCTACAACTATTAAAACTGCTTCATGGTTTAGAATTAGGACTCACCACCTCAGGCGTATCAGTTACGGGAGTTTCAGCAATCTCTTCCACACTGTTATGCGTTGCTTCTGAAGTTGAACTGAGTTCATCAGGAGACAGAGCAGCTGTAGCTGTTGGATCAAGGACAATATTCTCCTCAGCTTCAATAGTTTTCGTGGGGTTCTCCCTTACATCCAGATTGTCATTAAGTTCAATGGTGGATACACGCGCAGCAACTTCCTTAAGATCTTCAGACGGTGAGCCATTTTGTGAAGTAGATAATCTCGGTCTTGCTTCAACCTCGACATGATTGTCGGTAATTTGTTGATAGCCATTTGGCTCAAGGTCTCTTGTTTCCTTTACTGAACCTTTCTCCATTACTTCCGGAGAAAGAGCCGCAACATCATATGACTCAACCATTACTTCATTCTCAATGATCGGCTCAGGTTTCTCAGAAACAACCTTTTCCTCAGCCGTGCTATTAGGAATAGCCTCTGGTACACTCACTATGGAGCTTAGATTGGACACACTCGCAATTTTTTCTTCAACTTTATCTGACTCAACCATGACTTCATTCTCGATGATCGGCTCAGATTTCTCAGAAACTACTTTTTCTTCAGTAGAACTACCAGGAACAACCTCATCTACAGTAACTACAGAGTTCAGATTGGACACACTAGCAACTTCATCTTTGCTCCGCGATACATTCACCGAAGAAGTCGAAGTATCTTTCTTTTTCTTAGCAGGAGAACGAACCCTCTTACGATCCTTAATTTTAATGACATTACTAATAACAGGAGAAGCAGGCCCTTCCTCTTGCTCAAAACTTTTTTCGATACCCGAATCCACGGATTCTTTCTTCACATCAGATTTAGCCTTAGGCAAATCTGAATCCACCAATGTATGAGCATCTTTGATCCCTTGCTTCTTTGATACATCACTGACTTTACCTACTATCTTACCATGTTGCTTTTTCAACTTTGCTTCAATCTCACGATTTCTCTCAATTTCACTTGCATCCCCAAATCTGAACACATGGCTTCCATCATCAAGCTCTGCAGATCCAAAACAATTAAAAATACTTGAATTCAAACCAAACCGTATCAAGTTTGAGTGTCGTAAGCCATTCTCAGACATTTTGAAACTAAGGAAGAGCTTATGTCTGATACTCAAATTCCGACAGTGAAATTGGTAATAATCTAGTAATTAAGGCTTCAGACACTAAGTTACAAAACTGGTCCGAAGACAAGTAAGCTAATTTCGCGGAGAAAGAAGAGGAAACAAAGCTTACGAGTGGTGGACACGAGATCGAGCTTCTCCGGAGAAGAAGAAGAAGAAGTGGACTTAACCAACTGTAGTTGAGAGGAAGACAATCGGAATTCCGAAACAGAGAATCTAACTCCACCGGAGAATCCCCATCGACGGTGACGAAGAGAACAAGGGAAGATCGTAAAAGGAGAAGGTTGAAGAGAAGAGAGGATCAAATGATCAGCCATAGTATTATTAACATTAATGTCTCTCTGTGTAACAGTCACAAGATTGTTTAGAGACGATGAAGATAGTTTTTGGGTGACGTTACTAGACAAACCAGTGGTGACCTTCTGTTTCAGTCAGATGTGTCCGATTCCGAGCATATGTGGCTATTGTTTTTTTCGAAAGCATGTGCGTTCATATTTGGGAATATTGCAAACAAACCCTTACGAGTATTTATGTTTTGCAAATCTATCTACACTCGTGACTCGTTCCAATGATGCACCAACAAATGCATGACAATCATCTACCCAGTTAATAAATACCTATTTATAAAAAAGCATCATGTTATGTGTTTGTGTTTTACGAATTGAACGTTATGTTTATTGTCAATATATATATACATCATGTTAAACACAACGTTCAATTCATAAAACACAAACACATAACATGATGTTTTTTACTTAGTTACAATATTTATATTAGGTATTTATTAACTGGGCAGATGATTGTCATTATTTAAAATTTACAAATTCTTTTTCAATTTGTCATTTTCTAAATTAAATTTAATTCATTCAGAAAATTATTTAACAAACTAATCATCTATTTATCTTGAACTATTACATTTTTCTTTCTCAAATTCAAGATTGCAATATTTTAAAAGATTCACATATTCAAATATTTTACTAATTTATTAATAATTTTCTTACAAATATCTAGAACATATGAAATCCCAACAGCCAATATTATTCTTAACACAAGCCACCATTACTATTCCTTTTCCCTCGGGTTTTTAGGATGCTATAAAACATTATTTGTAAATTTTATGAATGACTGTAATTACTGTTTTACAAAATCCTTAAATATTAATTTTTAAAAAATATAAATTAGATTTTTTTTTTATCATAAATTTGATGTCAAACGTCATAATTATTCAAATTGAAAACCTTAAAAATCCTTGAAAAAAACATGAGTTTTGAATTTTTTATTTTGTTTTTTTATTATCATATAGTTTTGACTAATTTAACGGAGTAATGAATTATTACTAGTTCATTTTAGTTGGATTGTTAGTTTACATTTTGAAACATGACGATAGCTTTATAAACAATGTATATTTAGAGGATTATTTTGCAATTGTTCTTTATACTATTTCTTCTCTATCCTGTGTCAAAAACGAAACCAGTCATCACTTCACAAAAGCAGGATCAACAATGGTGACTCTAAACGCTTCGTCACCTCTCACAACCAAACCTTTCCTCCCACACCGTCACTCTCTCCACCGTCCGATCACTTTCTCCCCCATCTACGCCGTCCATTCAACCGACCCAAAGAAACCTTCCCAATCAACCTCCGCTTCAACCAAATGGACCTTAGAAAGCTGGAAATCGATGAAAGCTTTACAATTACCAGAATACCCCGATCAGAACGATCTCGACTCGGTTCTACAAACGCTTTCCTCTTTCCCTCCTATAGTATTTGCCGGAGAAGCAAGGAAACTGGAGGAGAAGCTTGGTTTAGCAGCTATGGGTCAAGCTTTTATGCTTCAAGGTGGTGATTGTGCTGAGAGTTTCAAAGAGTTTAACGCTAATAACATAAGGGATACGTTTAGGGTTCTTCTTCAAATGGGTGTTGTTCTTATGTTTGGTGGTCAATTACCTGTTATCAAGGTCCGTTTCGGTCTCTTACTATTGGGTTGTATAAAGTTTGTGACTTTGAGGTCTCTTTGTGTTGTTTTGGATCATTTGTTTGTGGAAAGGTTGTGACTTTTTTTGTGGGTTTTGGGGGTTTTTAGGTGGGGAGAATGGCGGGACAGTTTGCGAAGCCGAGGTCGGATCCTTATGAGGAGAAAGATGGTGTAAAGTTGCCTAGTTATAGAGGAGATAACATTAATGGTGATGCTTTTGATGAGAAGTCGAGGGTTCCTGATCCAAAGAGGATGGTTAGAGCGTATACGCAATCTGTAGCTACGTTGAATTTGCTGAGAGCTTTTGCTACTGGTGGTTATGCAGCTATGCAGAGAGTTAGTCAGTGGAATCTTGATTTTACTGAACATAGTGAACAGGGTGACAGGTATTATACTTGTGTCTTTGATTATAAAATCTTGTATGTTATGTCTCTCTGCTTTCAGCTTGTATGTTGTTCAATGTTAAAGCAATAGGAAATGCTTGTGCTACAAGTCAGGAATGGTTTCTTATTTCTTGTTGTTGGGATGAAACAGGTACCGTGAGCTGGCTAATAGAGTTGACGAGGCTTTAGGATTCATGAGTGCGGCTGGACTTACTAATGCACACCCGATCATGACTACTACTGAGTTTTGGACGTCCCACGAGTGTTTGCTGCTGCCTTATGAGCAAGCACTCACGAGAGAGGATTCAACATCGGGACTTTACTATGACTGCTCTGCTCACATGCTTTGGGTTGGGGAACGAACTCGCCAACTCGATGGTGCTCATGTTGAGTTCTTGAGGGGAATTGCTAACCCCATTGGAATCAAGGTACGTGATCCATATGATTGTGTTTACTGTTTAGCTTCCTCGTCTTTAACTCAAGTGGGAAATTTTTTGTGCTTTGACTCAGGTGAGTGATAAAATGGTCCCTAGTGAACTGGTTAAGCTGATAGAGATACTGAACCCTCAGAACAAGCCTGGAAGGATTACGGTTATAGTGAGAATGGGAGCTGAGAATATGCGGGTCAAGCTTCCTCATTTGATCAGAGCAGTACGTGGAGCTGGTCAGATTGTGACTTGGGTTAGTGATCCAATGCATGGAAACACCATCATGGCTCCAAGTGGACTAAAAACTCGTTCTTTTGATGCCATCAGGGTAATATTTCTACCTACTTCACCATCCCACTATCTATCTATATAAGCTTGCATATGATTCATGTAATTTGCCCCCATTGAAATATATCAGGCGGAGCTGAGAGCCTTCTTCGACGTGCATGATCAAGAAGGGAGTTTCCCTGGTGGGGTTCATCTAGAGATGACGGGTCAAAACGTTACAGAATGCGTTGGAGGCTCGCGCACCATCACGTACAACGATTTAAGCTCGCGTTACCACACTCACTGCGACCCGAGGCTCAACGCTTCTCAGTCCCTGGAACTTGCATTCATCATTGCAGAGCGTCTGCGAAAGAGAAGGCTTGGTTCTGGGAATCGCCTGTCGTCTATTGGAGTCTAAAGGATAAGACAATACTTGTCCCAGTTATGATGTGTAATGTATAGAGAGAGGCTCTTTATTAAGTTTGTGTAAGTGGGCTTGTGTACTGGTACTTCAGACGTTGTTATTTTGTCTGTGTTGGGTTCTGGATATTTTGTCTTTGTTAATATATGGAAAGTCGCCGGCTTAATAAACCAGTAAATCAGTTTAATACTGTAATTGCATAGTTATACTCTATGCTATATACTTGGGAAAATGGCCTACATTAAAGAAACACACTAATACAAATGAAAAAAAAATTAAAATAGAAAAAGAGAGCTCAGACGTGCGGCGAAATCATCTTGAAATCAGATGTGTGCGATGGACCAACCATCGCTAAACCATTATTCATCACAGCTCGGAAACGCATCAACTGGGTATCGAACCCGGATCTATACAATGGTAGAGTACTATTCTACCAGTGGACCACTAGTGCCTTGTTGTTAGATTCTTTTAATTTAACTATATATACAATTCCTGATTATGAGTTTGGAATTTTTAACTAACCATTGGACTAAATATATGTATGCTTATCATTTTTTTATTTTTTTTTGTCAACAACAATTTTGCATTATGTTTGGGCTCGAACCCCGTGGTAACACAGTGACAGCCGTAGCACAAGCGCTAGTCCGGTTATATGTATGCTTATCATTATCAATCCAAAACAATTACTTTGATTCAATCGGCTTTAATATTTTTTTATGTAAAAATCGCATAATTTAGGCGGGATACAAATATGGTCAAGTTGGATACAATGCAGAAGCCTAGGATACAATGATATTACCAAAGTACTAATACATGACATAACCAAAAGTTTAATCTGTTTTATAATTAATTACAGTTAATCATTTTGGATTTTCTATAAAATATTACAACTATAATTAATTAATACATAGAAGAAAAAATCAAATTGTAAGAAAAATTCAATTTCGACTGCAATTAGCACGAAAAGTCCGTCTAATTTTGCTGTAAACTTTTGACTCATATAATAAACTTTTTTTTACGTTTTGACAAACCAATTCTCGTAGTAGAGATTTAACACACACACAAGAACACTAAAACAAACAAACGCAGGCCGTACACAGGCCTAAGGGAAGATAACGATCCTCAGGAGATTGAGGAAGAGTCACTTCAATGGAGTCTACACTCTCCGCTTTCTCAACCGTCACAGCAACAGCGATGGCGAGAACCACGACTGGTCCTTCGTTACCTCTCCTCACAATCTCCAAAGCTCTTAACCGTCACTTCTCCGGCGCCAGAAACCTCCATCCTCTCTTACTCGCTCGATCCTCTCCCGCGATTCGCCGTATCGGTGGATTTCATGTTACTTCTTCGAATTCTTCGGCGTTGAGAAGCTTTGGAGCTGCTGTTTTTCCCGTGATACGGCGTCGTTTACAGTGTTTGTCGAGCTCGTCGCCGTCTTTTAGGAGTATTTCTAGTGGCGGTGGTGCGGGATTCGGTGGTTATAATGGTGGAGGAGGAGGTGGTGGTGGATCGGAGAGTGGTGATTCTAAGTCGAAATTAGCTGCGGCAGCTGGTGATGGTGTTTCTGTTCCGTCTTCAGATATTATTATTCTCGATGTTGGAGTAAGTTCTTTGATCATTTTTCGAATTTAGTCCGGTACTGTAATGTGTACTTACATTGATGATTTGCTCAATTTTGAAGGGGATGACATGTGGTGGTTGTTCTGCAAGTGTCAAGAAGATACTCGAAAGCCAAGTAAGGAATTTTGTATTACGTGATGTTTATGATTATAAGTCAGTATTATAGTTTTTTTCTCTCTGTGATGTATAGCCTCAAGTTGCTTCTGCTAGTGTCAATCTCACCACCGAGACTGCAGTAGTGTGGCCTGTACCCGAGGCTAAAAATGTACCTGATTGGCAAAAGAGTTTGGGGGAGACGCTTGCGAATCATCTCACTAATTGCGGGTTTCAGTCTACTCCTCGAGGTGAGAGAGTCTGCAGTTTCTGTTTTTGTCTTTCTAAAAATTAATGGCTAACATCAGAAATTAGTAGGACTTTGTTTTCTGACTGTTGATATTGACTGTGGTCCTTTTCATTTCTGCTGAAAGTAGCTTTTTACCGTACTCATTTGAATGATGATTTAGTATGTCTGGACTTTGGACCATCCCCAATGGTGGAGGGGCTCATGATCACTAGTTTGTCTTAATATGTTTGTTTACTGTCCTTTTTGTGGGCTCAGTCTTGCAGCTCTTGTTTGTTTCTTTGATCTGCAGTTCCTGCATAGTTCTTCTTTGTGCTTGCAGTTCTTCTGAACTTCTAGCAGTTTCTTGTGTCTAGGAATAGGGTTTTTTTTTGTTTAATTAATCCGGTAGTTAGTCTGGAGATGAAAGGTTAGTTAGCAAGATGACGGCACAGAATCCCCCAAATGATGTAACGCTTGATTTATCCTGTTTAAAATATAGTGCCTATAAGTTTTAGTGCTTCAGTACTGCTAATTGAGTAGAAGTAAAAACACAAATCTCATCCTCTTTTTATGAATCCGGTGGATACTTGTGGGGTAGGGGAAGTTCCTGAAGATATTGCAGGAGATGTTGCACCTTGATAGTACAAAAGATTTCGCCAGCAGGAATCATTATCGTTATGGTATGTTGTTTGTTTAAAGGGATTTTAAATTGCATTTTTTAATTTAAGTCTCTTGTGGATTGGTTCTAAGTCTACTAACTTGATTACTTCTCCTGTAACAGATGATTATGAGCAGCTGCTTATGGGGAAAGGAACATAAATGTCTAATGCTAGGGTTCCATTTATGAAAAAACCATTGTCAGTTTGTGTGATATTTTGATTATCCTAAGGCTGTGTATTTATCTTATGTTTTCCATTTGTGACACGACTTCTTTGAACCAGACAGCAGACCTTTGTTGTGATGATTTTGCTCTATAACAGAACAAATTAGCGGTGTCACCCTGGGAACCCATCTTAGTTCGTAGCTCCGTTCTTAACTTAATGAGAAGTGTAGCTAACCAGGTCTAAACAAAATTTCAGATAATAAGACGCCAGACTGTAATAGAATATATCACACGTGGAGATAGTCTATCTTGAAGCTATTACCGCTATAGGCTTCCTTTTCATTTTCACCCTACACATGATTATGAGGGTTGGATCAATTGTTGGTTAATTGATATTCATGAATGCTGGTCGTGACGTCCAAGTTCTATAACAGTCAGTTTTCTAAAAGTATACTTTAAAAGCTATTATTTTTTTATACTACTCCAAGTCATTGAGTTTAGGTTTTGGTGCTAGACTAGTATTCGGTCATGGTTTTCCTGACTGAGCTGTCCACTTGATGCAGAATTATAGCTTGGCTAGGGGCTGGATTAGTTAGTTTCATGCTTTAGTTTTTAACTGTCATGAACTTTTTCGTTGTTATATTATACTATTGGTTAGTTTCTCTGCTGTCTCCTCTCTTAGAGTATGGTCTCGTTGTTTACATGGGAAGTATTAGATTTTTTTGCTTATCAGTTGCAGAGAGATTCTGGATGCCCCTTGTTTCCTGAGTCAGGGTATTTTACAATTATCTTTCTTGGTATGAGTACTAAGTATCTTTCTTTTTTCCAGATTTGGTGAGAGATAATTTCTTCAAAGTTTTTGAAACAAAGACAAAAGATAAGGAGGCTCGCTTACAAAAGAGTGGTATAAATAGTTGCCGGAAATATATATGTTGTTACATGAAATCGATTTTTTGTTCTTGATAATTGCATCTCTTGAATGTTTACAGGACGCGAGCTTGCTGTTTCATGGGCCTTATGTGCTGTATGCCTAGTTGGCCATTTAGCTCACTTTGTTGGTATAAAGTCTCCGTGGCTCCATACAATCCATTCAACGGGGTTCCATGTGTCCTTATGTTTGCTTACGCTGCTTGGTCCTGGGCGTCAGCTAGTACTTGATGGTTTCAAAAGCCTTTTAAAGGGTGCTCCGAACATGAACACGCTAGTTGGTCTTGGGGCTATGTCATCGTTCAGTGTTAGCTCACTGGCAGCCATGATGCCAAAATTGGTAATTAACATTCTGTTTTCCTTGCACCCACTACCTTCCAACGACAGAAGTTTTCTTGTCTAGATGTGTACTAGTTCAATGATACAGTTTTTCAATTCCTGACAAAGCTTTGATCCAAAAGTTATATTTGCAATTTCTTCTACCCTGTAGTTACTTAAATCCCATAGGGTCAGTGTAATACATTCCAGCCATCAACTTTCTCATTTACCTCAGATTTATTGTGCTGATATAACCAATCTGGCATTTCAGTTAAGTATACTAGTAGATAGTAAATGGTCTTGCTCTTATTCAACTTATAGTCAAACCAAAATGTGTCTGGAAAACTTAGAACTCTTTTGCCGGAATGTTTTAAATTGATCTTTAGGAGGTGAATGAATGCTCTGTTACGGCTGAGTCTTCTGATTATCAATACAGGCTCCATTATTTTCTGACAAAACGGTTGGTTGGTTTAACATATTTTTAAATCAGCGTTAAGTATTAACATATATAGCAAATTTGTATTTTTTGAAAATTTTCAGAAGTAATATTTGCTTATTTCGACGTTCTTGTGGATTGCTTTCCTACTTTATGTGTATTTAAACACTTGACCTCCATATTGGTAATTGCTCTTTGCATTGGTGGCTGATACTGTAAACATGTAATTTTTTTTTTTGTATCCAGGGCTGGAAGACATTTTTCGAGGAACCAGTTATGTTAATAGCTTTTGTATTGCTGGGAAGGAATCTCGAACAGAGAGCTAAAATAAAAGCCACCAGTGATATGACTGGCCTTCTGAGTGTTTTGCCTTCGAAAGCTCGCCTTCTGCTTGATGCTGATCTGCAGAATTCAAGTGTTGAGGTTCCTTGTAATAGTCTCTCTGTTGGTGATGTAGTCGTCATACTACCAGGAGTAAGAAGAGAGAATTTTCATTCTCATGCATAGNATCTAGAGGCAATCAAGTTTATGTTGTTGTTTTTCCATTTAGTGATATTTTATTGCATATATGCTTGGGATTTTTCTGTTTCACCTATAGATTTAGGAATCTTGCTTTCCTGCTAATCTATTAGTGTATCATGGGATGAACATTTTAATTTTTATGTCCTTCGTCGTGTATCCTTGTCGTTGACACATGGAAATGGTTTCTTAATTCACGCAGGATCGAGTTCCAGCAGATGGTATTGTCAAGTCAGGTAGAAGCAGCAT
>OVAP01001310.1:0-19631 GCA_900406295.1 Aurinia saxatilis | reverse complement strand
GGGGGGGGGGGGTTCTCAAAGCCTTGTCCTCTGATTTTTGGTGCTTCCACGGCGGCAATGAGAAGACAGAGCCAACGATGCAGGTCCAACGAAGTCATTGATGCACGGGAAGGGGTGACTTGCGGGAGGTAAAGCCTCTGATCTTTTCCAGTTGGGTCCTTGTCTGTTATGAGGACGGCGGATAGGTTCTCGGTCGGTTTGGGTAGGGGGTGGCGGTTAATCAGGAATGAGGCGTGGCTCACCTTTTGGTCCACTCGTAGCTGGTCTAGCCCCGTTGTCTCTTTAACTCAATTCATCTTTTTGCTATCCCCAGTTACGGGTTTCGGATTCACTCACGGTGGCGCGTGAAGCATAGCCGGTGGAGTTTATTCTTTCTACCCCTTCTGTCTCATCTACTCGATTTCTCCGGTTGGATGGTGTGTTTTCAGGTTCTCGACGAAAGGAGCTACCACTATTGGCTCTTGCATGGTGATGTGAAGGCGATTCTGCAGATCGGTGGCCATCTGCAGATCGGTGGCCATCTGCAGATCGGTGGCCATCTGCAGATCGGTGGCCATCTGCAGCTTGCGGCGGAGACCTCTATAAGTATCTAGGTTAAAATGGATTTAGGTTCCCTAAACCGGTCTCCTGTAATTTCAATTCAATGTTTGGTTTAAGATTCGGTTATGTTGTATGAGTGCTTCTGTCTGTTTTTTTTTGCTTTGTACCGGTTTAACCGAAATGTTCGCTTTTCAATAGTAAAACCAGATTCAAAAAAAAAGAAAAAACATATTGTAAAAAATTGACTAAATATGTAAATTCTTAAAAATATCACTAAATATTTTTTCTTAATTACTGTAAAAATACTAAGTATTTATATACTTTTAAAATTGTATTATATACGAGGATACTTACAAGAATTTAACAAGCGGAGTCGTAATTTTTCTTTTCAATAATAAATTAATTAAAACAATTTCAGACCCTAAAGTCGCCCATACCTATTGTTTTATAATTTAACGGCAAGTGGCATGTGGTAAGTCCACTAAGACTAGATACCATCACAGTTAGGATCAAGTTCTACTACCTACAGAATGTATGAATTCGACTAATAGGGTCGGTCAGCTGTGGTTCAATGTTGAAGAAAAAAGATTCTTTTTTTTTACATATAGGTTTTTTTTAATCGTTTGTGCAACTAGGTTTTTAACTTAGGGAAAACTATATAAATGATTTGTAATTAGTAGTAAATAATAACCTAATTAACCTTAATTAAATCCTTTGGATATCTATATATCCTTTCAACATAACTAAAAAAAAAACGGTATAGTAAGTAGGGGGCGCTAGGGTTCCTGTGGCGATTTTTGATTTGCTCAGATCTCTCATCAAATTCTCTGTTTGATTACCTTCTTGGGCAGTCTCGTGGACGTCCATCGTCTCTGTGGGTGTGGGTGAAGGCTCTGTGGTGGTTTCGTTGAATCTAGTGGTTCCTTGCTGTGACTGTCGCTCCTTGCGTAGTTCACAAGGTTCCTAGGTTCTCGACGCCTGAGTATCGCTGTTGATCATCACGGAAGTGGTGTGTGCTATCCTCGCTCTTTCCAAATCCCATACCCACAAGGTCCTGTGTTAGCGTCACGGAGGGTGCCGGCGCTAGGGTGTCTCCGCGGAGTTTCCGGTTGATCAGTTCTCTGATCATTTCCCTAGCGGTTCTGGTTGCAGGCTGTGGTGGTTTCGTTTGAACCTAGAGGACCTTTGTGTGATTATCGTTCATTGCGTCGTTCACAAGGGTTCTAGGTTTTGGACGCCAGAGCATCTTTGTTAATCATCACGGCTTTGTACTCTAGTCCACTCTTCACCGTCTAACATCAACAAGGTCTCGCCGTATACTCGGTTGCCAAGACGAGCCTGCCTGTGTGGTTCCAAATGACGTCTCATAGGTACACGCGTGAGGAAAAGGGTAAGGGACTCGCCTTATCTGAAGGTGTGTCTCAGGATGTATGTGTTCAGTTGCCGGAGGCACCTTCTGCAGAGTTGTTTGCCTCCCACAAGCTAACATTGATGGGTAGGGTGTTGAATCTTGACGTCCAAAAGCCAGTACCCGGTCTCATCTCCTTTATGCTAAATCATTGGGGATTAGAAGGTAAGGTGGCTAGCAAATTGATTGGGTTGGATCGATTCCAACTTACTTTCGAAACAGAAGAAGAGGTTGCAATGGTATTGGATCAAGCACCTTTCCATTACCGCAAATGGATGTTTGTTTTCAGAAATGGGAGGCTGTGATCTCTGAGTCCTTTCCCTCGGAGATACCCTTTTGGGTTCATCTACCAGATTTCCCACCTCATGGAGCGACTAAACTCAATCTGGAGGCTTTAGGCTCCAAGCTTGGGCGTGTGGAAAGGGTCATCGAGTCCGAGTGTAAGCTGTTGGTTAATGTGAATGCATTGAAACCTTTAGTTATGTCTTTATCGGCTACCTTCCCCACTCAAGAGTCTGTTTCCACGGTGGTTCAGTATGAGAAGTTGCAGAAACATTGCTTCTCGTGTTTTGCGCTTACTAATGAAGTCAAGCAATGTCCTTTGAAGCTTTTGTCTCAGAAAACAGGGGCTGTGAAACAGAGTAATTACCCAACGGCGGTGACTCACCAGATGCAGGGCCCGTTAGTGGATTCCCGTCGTCATGAAGACTCCCCTCGTGCTCCTCACACTGCCGACATGAAGCCTTTTTATTTCGCGGCTAAGGATCGTTCACCAGCAAGATATGATAATCGGAGGTACTCACATCGTTCTGCCCGTAACTACAATGGTTCTGCTTCATATCGTCCTCGTCACTATCAAGTTGACACGCGCTATGGTCTGCGATGTTCTGACCGTCGTGACTATGGTCATCAGTCACAGAGGCAGCATCGTTATTCACCGGTCTGGACACAGAGAGAGGCACCGGATACCAGCCGGGTTGTTCATTGGGATGATGTACGCCGTCGGTCTTTGGCTCCCGTCGACTCACAATTTTCTCACTCCCCGGTTATTAAGCCAAAAACACTATCACCTCGAGATGCACAGATTGATCAACGGGTCGGAAGGCTGCGGGAAATAGGGCTGCGTCTCCAAGGGCTGTTTGTACAAGCTTGATGGATGACACGTCGAACTCGGATGGATCACCGGTCCATCTCCGCAAACTAGCTCTTGAGCGTGTAGGTGATGTGGGTATTGGGAGTTTTAATGGCAGTCATAATAGTTTACTGAAGGCTACGGTACTCAGTGGCACTACTCCATCGGAGATTGAACCCGTAATGTCTTCAGAAGCTACAGTAATGGATCCGCGTGTTCATGATTTTACCAGGATACCAGCCTTGCAAAGGGTAGGCACGAACTCATCTCAAGTCATAGCTCCAAAGGCTAAACGGTGAACCACACCTAAACCAAGTCTTATTCGTAAGGTCCCAAAGGCCACTCGTAAAACTTCATCAAAATCAAGGTAAAATTCGTGACTTGCTATATATGGTGAAAGCTTAAAAAAAAAAAAAACTTTATGGTCCATATTTGTTTAGCAAAAAGGCCAGGGAAATCAGGGATAAAAAATGAAGAAAGATGGAAAATGTTTAAAGGAGTCCGAGGATGTTCAAGAAGACTTTAAATTCCCTTAAAAGAATCTAAGTCCACGGGAGGACGGAGAGAGTGATTGGGGAACTGTGCCATTAAACGGTCCGATCTTTCTTGTTTTTTAAAAAACATATCGCATTTCTCTTGAGTACGGTAAACCCTAAACACACTAGCCTCACCTCTAAATATTAGCCCCCTCTCATTACACACCTAGCCTGTTTTACCTAGCTGCTGTAAGAAAGCTCACGCAATATAAATGAATGTAGAGAGTCAGATTTCGGTACCTTTACGGTATTTGCAGTTTGAGATTCCTGTTGGACCAGTTGGGAGAGTTGTGGCAGGAGTATGAGATGAGAAATTTTCGAGATGACCATCACGAAGCCGCACCTCTAAGTTGTGGTACAAGTAAGCGAGTTCCTAACTTTTTAAACTTATTTTCCTTCTTAGCATGTTGTTTGTTCGAGGACGAACAAAGCTAAGTCTGGGAGATTTGATAGTGGTGATATTTTACCGATTTTAACAAAGAAACTTTTTTATTTGAAACATAAACCACTGGATTTCATATTTTTCTGTTTGCAAAGTTTTTTGTGAAAACAATGCATTTTAGGTCGCAAATGACCTTTTTCTACCAAGTCTAACAAATCAACATCAGAAGTCTAGGCCCGGATGAAGGAGATGTTTATTTTGGAATGAAGTGAGGAGTTAGGACAATCAAGCCACGTGAGTTAGCTGTCACATGGGCTTGCAATCAAGTCATTAGCCCTCAGGAGTAAGAAGTTAAGCCCAAATCAGTGAAGGTGTATTTAGAAGCTCGCATGAAATGAGGGCCCAATCGAATGGACCGGAGGCCCACTGATCGATAGAAGCCCATAGTCTCAAGGAAGCTTCGAGAACAAATTCAGATAAGGACTGTTGCATTTGGGGAGTTATCAGTATACGCTAGAGATAATCACTAAAGATACTGAATCCTCAGAAAACGTGTTTCATATATTCACCAATCGACCGAGAATAGTGCGACCGATCGATTCAGAGAGGATAATCACAAATATTTGGATTCCCATCCAAATTTTCCTCTTGATTCGTCTCGACTCTCTACCCGACTCTCTCCCCTATAAATACATACGACTGAAGCCAGAGAGAATCATCAGAAAACACTCAAAAGCTTCCAGACATCCAGGCTAAATTGTTTATCAGTTTCTTTCAGTTTCTTTTCATTATTGCTTTGATCTTTGCTTCAAGGACGAAGTTTGTAATCTCTGCATTCCAAAGAAGCTATTCTGAACCCTCTTTTAATACAAGAAAATTTCATTGTGATAATGTTTACTTTGGTTATGTCTGAGTAGTTTCTTAATTAGGAATAGGGTTTTGCTAGGAGGAATAATGGTTTGGTAGATAGGCAATAGGACTGTGTAATGATTAGTTTATAGGCTTACTTTCATATCAGATCTTAATATAAATCATAGGATCAACCTGCTACTAATACACCACTTAGAGTAAGAGATCCAGAACTTGATAGTGAGAGCTTTACTATTTATAGTTAAGTAGATTTTGATTTCCTGAACTTAATGTCTATATTAACTGGTTGACAGCCCATATGTTCTCTTTCTAAAAAGATATATGTTAGAGTTAACTCGGATATCAATTGAACTAGACTGGCTAAGCCTGACCATAAGGATAGGCAATTAATAGTGATTTCAACTATATAGCCTAAACTATAATTTACATAGATTATTACCCTGAATAATTCAAACCGTGATCCTCTGATGCATTGCCTGATTTCCTAACGCTTTTTATTATTGAATATTCTCACGTTTTATTTTGTTTAAGCATTTTTCAGGCATTGATCGATCGACCGCATATTTTGCTATCGGCCGAAATGTGTCCTGATCGATCGACCAATTCACACTATCGATCGACCAAAACCACAAACCAAATCATTTTGTTGCTTAGCTTGAGTAAACTTGGACGATACTGTGTACACTCTGCTCTCTGTGGATACGATCCCTGAGTACTAATGCGAGACCTGTGCGCTTGCAGAAAATATTTTGGGAGAAAACTAAATCCTTCTCACATAGGAAGTATCTCCCGGACATGATCTGCTTACTGGAAACAAAACAACAAGATGACTACATCCGTGACTTGAGTGCTGAATTAAACTATGATCTATGTGTAACAGTTCCTCCACAAGATTTAAGTGGAGGGATTGCTCTCTTTTCCAAGAAAACTGTTTATGTTTTTGTTTTGTTTCAGTCTCCTAATCTTGTAGATACCATTGTTGAATTCAATGGAATTAGTTTCTATTACTCACTTGTCTACGTCCCCCCTGACTCTGAGTTTCGGAATCATCTTTGGGAGAGACTCAAAAGAATCTTCGCTGACAGACAAGGGTCATGGCTCTTGATGGGAGACTTTAATGAAATCAGAAACAACACAGAAATACAAGGAGGTCTAAGAATGATATCAACCTATGGTCTAAGTGATCTTAAGGCAACATGCAATTGATATTCATGGTATGACAAACGTTATAGCCATGATATCCTCTGCTGTTTGGACCAAACAATAGCCAACTCTACTTGGCTAGGACAATTCACCAACACATCTCATGTAGAACACGAGCCTTCCCACATATTTACATATGACCGACACTTGTATGACCGTGAAGGGTTTCATGAGACGATTGCAGAGCATTGGGATCAATCACATCATACTACTGATACAGGCTTACCCAACGCCTCTCCGATTTTCATTGTTTAGCCTCACACTGGAAGCGACACAATATACGTGATGTGCAAGCTCATATAGACCAGTTAAAACACGAATTAAATGCTGCGTGCACTTCTGGATCTTTAGATGTTGTCGTCATAGGTCAGTTGAAGAATGAATTGAATGCTGCGTATCATGAAAATGAGCAATACTAGAAACAAAGTTCGCGTATAAATTGGTTCAACAAAGGCGACCGCAATACTAAATTTTTCTATGCGTATATGAAGAATCGACAAGCAAAGAATCATATCCTGGCTATTGAATGACACCGGTTTGATTCATCGAGGGGATGCATATCTTGGTACTGCAACCACATATTACTTCATGAATCTGTTTCAAACAACACTACAATCTTCTACAACCTACACTGATGTCTTTATGGACTTTCCACAATGTGACTACAGCGACAAATGACAACCTTACACGACCAGTTTCAGAATATGAGATTAAAGCTGCAGTCCTGGTCCCGATGGCTTTATTGGAGCCTTTTACTAACAGTTTTGGCTTGAAACTAAGTCGGCTATCATCTACGAGGTGGAAACATTCTTTGCTACTTCAGAACTGCGAGGTAATCTAAACCACACCAATATTTGTTTGATTCCAAAGCATGACACACCATTTAAGCTCTCGGACTTCAGAACAATAGCTTTGTGCAATGTTGGCTACAAAATTATCTCGAAGATTTTGGTCAATCGACTGAAGGAGCATCTTCCTGGTTTAGTCTCTGAAAATCAAGCTGCGTTTATTCCCAGAAGGAACATTATGGACAATGTAATCATGGCAATTGAGATGCTCAATGCTCTAAAGTCTCGTAAACGCTGGGCTAAGTCCTATATGGCAATAAAACAGACATCTCCAAAGCTTACGATCGGGTGGAGTGGCAATTTCTGCCAGAAACGATGAACCATATGGGTTTTACTGCTCGTTGGATCTCTTGGATAATGTCATGTATTGAATCAATCACATTCTCAACTCTTATCAATGGTTCTCCACGTGGACACATAACAACTTTACGAGGATTACGTCAAGGTGATCCTCTTTCACCATACTTGTTCATATTATGTGCTGAAATGATTAGTTTTATGCTGTCTCGCACCCAACCTCAAAGATAACTACAAGGAATGAAGATAAGTGAGACATGGCTGACGATAAGTCATCTCTTGTTCGCAGATGACTCCTTATTTTTTTCATGCTACGACTAAGTCTTGTACAACTATACGTCACATACTATCGGAATATGAGAGGATTTCGGTCCAAGCAGTTAATTTATCTAAGTCTTCTGATAGTGATGATTGTACCACTTTTCGATATGATTTTTTGGTGGTTTTATTAAAGAAACTATTTGATTTGAAACACAAACTACTGGATTTCATATTTTTCTGTTTGCAAAGTGTTTTTGTGAAAAAAATGCATTTTAGGTTGCAATTTGGCATTTTCTACCAAGTCCAACAAGTCAACATCAGAAGTTCAGACCCGTATGAAGGAGATGTTTATTTTGGAATGAAGTGAGGAGTTAGGAAAATCAAGTCACGTGAGTTAGATTTCACATGGGCTTGGAATCGAGTCATTAGCCCTTAGGAGTAAGAAGTTAAGCCCAAATTACTGAAGGAGTATCCATAAGCCCACAAGACATGAAGGCCCAATCGACCGGACCAGAGGCCCACCGATCGATCGAAGCCCATTATGTTAGAGAAGGTTCGAGATACCGTTGCATTCAGAGAGATATTTGATTACGTTGGAGATAAACTTAGAAGATACTGAATCTTCAGAAACGTGTAAAAAGATCTTAGTCGATCAGTGAGGATAGCTACCACCGATCGGTCAAGTGATGATAAACACAAATATTTGGATTCTCATGCAAATATTCTCCCTGATTTATCTCGGCCAACATCTCGACCGTCTCCCCAATAAATACAGAAGACCGAAGTCCGAGAGAATCATCAGAAATCTATCTAAAGCTTTCAGGCATCCAGGCTAATTGTTTACGAGTTTCTTTCAGTTTCTTTGTTTTATTTTCTTTGATCATCGCTTTGTTTTATTTTCTTTGATCATCGCTTCAAGTAAGAAGTTTGTAACCTCTGCATTCTAGAGAAGTTATTCTGAACCCTCTTTTAATACAAGCAATTTTCATTGTCATAATGTCTACTTTTACCATGTTGGAGTAGTCTTTTAGTTGGGAATAAGGTTTTGCTAGGAGGAATCATGGTTTGGTAGATAGGCAATAAGATTATGTAATGAGTAGTTTATAAGCTTACTTTCATATTTGGACTTAATACAAATGATAGGATAAATCCGCTACTAATACACCACTTAGAGTAAGAGATCCAGAACTTGATAGTGAAAGCTTTACTATTTATAGTTTAGTAGAATTTGATTTCTTGAACTTAATGCCTAGATTAATTGGTTAATCAGCCCATAGGTTCTCTTTCTGAAAAGATATATGTTAGAGTTAACTCGGATACCAATTGAACTAGACTAACGAAACTTGACCATAAGGATAATTAGTTATTAGTGATTTCAACTATATAGCATAAACTAGGATTTACATAGTTACTACCCTGAATAATTCAAACTGTGATCCTCTGATGCATTACCTGACTTCCTAACGGTTTTATTATTAAATTCTCTCACGTTTTATCCTGTTTTAGTCATTTCAGGCATTGATCGATCGACCGCATAATCTGCCATTTGTGTGGGCAGGAATTCACACACAACAAAAAACTTGTCTAACGGATCTTTTAGGGGATCGTCGACTCTCTTAATATGAACCGCTCTGAAAGTAAAGAGAAAGACAAAGAACAAAGCTAGAGAAGTAGGGTCGCTTTATTGATAGCAAAGAGAATTCTCGAATACAAGCTGTTAAGACCTAAGCTATTCGAGAGAGAACAAGATGATCTAAGACCTACGACCTTAGATCCTATATATACTGTAACTAAACCGCCTTGGGGCCCAAGCTCTTCCGTGGGCCACCTTCCATTTCCTGAAGATTTACTTCCATTCTTCCAGCAATCTTCTAGATAGTTTCCTTTCTCCTTAGATACATCGATGATTCTACTCTCGAACCTTCTTGCTTGACGGCGCTGGGAGCAAACCTTATGGCTTAGTCTCGATGGAAGATGGAAATGGGCCCACGGGCCTGAACTGGGCTATTCGGCTAATTATAAGTGTTTCAGGGCCCACAAGATTGTTGAGATAATCTCGTGAGTCGGATGTGTTCTGATGATCATCTCATTAAAAACCTTGGCAAGGAAAACCACTTGGGAGAAACCTTGTCAAGGGAAAAAGAGTATGATCACGGTAGTAAAATGTTCATCGTGGGTCCTTTAGTTCCCAATGGAACTAAATCATGCGGCTAGACCCACGGGACGCGATGTTGCTAAGCGAGCTAGACTAGCTCGCGGAGTGAAATGTGACTGATCTCGCGGGCCATGACTTAGCCCGCGGATGCTTGATGAGAGTGACATAGCTCGCGAACTATGGAGAGCTCATCCGTGGGCCATGGCTCGGACGTAGCTCGCGGACAAGGATGGCGAGCTTGTCTGTGGGTCATGGCCCGGACGTAGCTCGCGAGGATGGAGAGAGTGCTAGGTGTGCAAGGCTTGATCGTGGGTCCCCTGCCGGGTGAAGCTCGCGGGCATGGCCGTGTGCGGGCTTCACCGTCGATGGGTCTCACTTGGCCGAAGCTCGCGGGAAGGGAGAACGGCCATCCGCCACCCGGCCGAAGCTCGCGGGCCGTGAGGGAGGCCGTGTGCGGGCTTCACCNGGGAAGGCTTGTGCGCGGGCTTCGCTTCGACCGGGTCCCACCCGGTCGAAGGTCGCGAGGAGGACGAGCCTTGGTCGTGCGCGGGCTTCACTTCTACCGGGTCCCGCCCGGTCGAAGCTCACGGGGGAGAGCAACGGCTGTGAGCGGTGCTTCGTTCCTTATGGGCCCGGACGTAGCTTATGGACAAATGTCGAAGGGATTGTCTGTGGGCCATGGCCCAGATATAGCTCGCAGACAGACGTGGAAGGGCCTGTCCGTGGGCCGTGGTCAGGACGCAGGACAAGCCTAAGGGCTTTCTCCGTGAACCTAGTTCGGTCCGTATCTTGCATTGTCGGTTGTGGGTCCCATCATGCTTGATCATATCGTTACCCATTGATAATCCGTGACTATAATGATCGACGGTGTTGACATACGACCAGCCCGTGGGCCGTAGTAGTGTTTTGCGGCAAATACTGAGCCGTTTCATGTTATCAATCTTCGGGGGTGGAATCCGACCCCCACAGTTAGCCCCCCAAGTCTCTATTGCTTTGTTAGCTATAGAGAGTTAGAGCATAGCCTGAATACTGAAGATTGATGCATGGTCGTTGATCACATACCGTTGAGATGGCGTGGTTATTGAGGCATTGTCCTTTGACGGGTTTATTACCGCGGACGTGGGCCATGCGTGTCATGGCATATGAAATCTGAAGGTTGCCCTGACACGTTGATCGAGACGGATATCAAGAATTTCCCCTCCAAAATCTTCTATATAAACAAGGTCTTCCCTTCATTATTCTTCAACCAAAGATATTGATCATGGAGGAAGACCCTGGGAAATTTGTCTTCCCTTGCAAAATCGCAGGTTACAAGTTCCTAAACTCACTTTGTGACACTGGGTCTAATGTGAATGTCATGTCTTCAAATGTTGCAAGCAAAATAGGGCTTTCAAACTTGGTCCACTCCAACTCGTCACTAGTGTTTGGAGACTCACACTCAAGAATCCCTAAGGGAATAACATATAATGTCAAGCTGCAGATTGGCTCGACAACGGTATCCGTGGATTTTCACATAATTGACGTGAAGGAAGCAGGCTCGCTGGTTTTTGGAAGAGGTTTTCTCGCCACTGTTGCAGCAGTCATTGACTTACCAAATAGCACAATGAGCTTTGGAAGAATCAACCCCATGAGTTACTACCCATCACTGCCGAGTTCATGCATCAAAGGAATGGCTTACATTGGGAGGAGGAAAGTTTATGAACCTGGAAATGACCCGCCAAAGCTAATCAAAGGAAAGGAGAAACACGAGGAGGCCAGGAGGAAGCTTGTTACCCAAGGAAAAAAGGAAAAAGGGCGCAACAAACCATACTCCACAATCAAAATGGTAATACCAAATGATGCTCATGGAGTAGGAGAACTAAGGCGTTGAAAGCTAACGGCCCTCATTGAGAGGTTCATGTGGGAAGATTGTTTCCCCACAAGGAGCCTCGATGCTGAGAGTGCCAAGGGCAAAGAGCTTGACCCCCAAGAAGGCATTGCCAAGGAGGAGGAGCCGCAGCCGTCCGACCATCCACCGGAGAACTAAAAATCTCCAAACCATGTCGAGCTAACCGACTTTAAATAAAAACGCTGAGTGGGAGGCAACCCACTAGTACGCCTTAGATTAATTTTACTTTTAATGCATTTGTTCGTGTCTCAGGAAATAGAATTCAAGGATCCAACCACGAGGATGCAGAATCGATCGATCACCTTAAACAGCAATCGATCGATCGCCTGCAGTTCACAAGCTCCATTTTAACTTTTTCCACGAAAAACCAAAGGCCACTGATTCAAATCAACTGGTGATCCAGAAGAATGATGCGTGCTTCAACAATAATCGAGAGAGAGTTAAAAATCAGGAGAATCACGATGTGGTTCGTTCGATTAATGGCTGCATCGATCGATGAAGACTCAGAGAGATGAACATTTCCTCATTTCAACAGGGCAAATGATGATATATTGATGTCGTCAGGTACAAATCCTCGCCTATTCCTGTAAAGTTCTTTCAATTCCAATAAGACAAGGAAAGTCATTTGATACACTTGAAGACAACGAGGTAACCATTTTCCATCTCTGTTTCAATCCATTTTAATTCCCATTTTGCTCTCACAGCTTGTCAACATTTGGGACGATGTCATTCAAGTCTGGGGGATATTCCTCGTTATCTAACTCGTTTGTTTCTTTTGACGCACTTTTACACCCAATTTAAAAAACTCTTATCGAGTCAAAAGCGTTTTATTGATTCAATCCATGTCTGGAACAAGGACCTTACTCACAACTGGAACAGCGGCCTAGTGACCATTTTTACAAGACTGCCCGGAGGCACTTGTTTCAGAAACCCCATACTCAAGCTTCCCCAGCACATCTCGGTTTGCACGTACTTTAATAATTCTGATTTCTGACTCTATTTAATTTAGACCTAAACCGGAATATAAATCTTTCTTGCTGTAGGTATTAGACTAAGGAAAACAAATCCATTCAGGACTTCTTATCCACTTTACCACTCTCTTGCTGATCCTGAATGGTAAACTTATCTTAAGTTGCTACCACACACATAAACCTAACCTCTTTTCAAGCCCTATGCAGTCTCTTTTTCTTTCTTTTCTTATATGCAATATGTGTAAAATGGCCAGAGAGATGAGACCAACACAGTTTTCCAATCACTCGTGAAGACTGACGAAAAAGCATGCTACGATCTTAATACATGCATGGAGATTCAAAAAGAAGATTTCAAGGCTGATTTCCCTGGTAACATTTCATCAAAATCAAGGTAAAATTCGTGCCTTGCTCTATATGGTGAAAGCTCCATTGTAAAAAAAAAAAAAAAAAAAGAAGGAAAAAAGATAAACTTTATGATCCATACTTATGTAGCAAAAAGGCAGAGAAATCAGGAATCAAAATGAAGAAAGGTGGAAAACATTTAAAGGAGTACGAGGAGGTTTAATAAGACTTTAGATTCCTTTGAAGAATCTAAGTCTGGGGGAGGAACAAGCCGAGCTAAGGAGAGAGTGATTGGGGAACTGTGCCATCAAGCGGTCCGATCTCTCTTGCTTTTTTGCAAACATATCGCATTTCTCTTGAGTACGGTAAACCCTAAACACACTAGCCTCACCTCTAAATATTAGCCCCCTCTCATTACACACCTAGCCTATTTTACCTAGCTGATATTTTCCAGTAAGAAAGCTCACGCAAAATAAATGAATGTAAAGAGTCAGAATTTCGGTACCAGTTAGGAGAGTTGAGATTCCTGTTAGACCAGTTGGGAGAGTTGTGGTGGGAGTATGAGACGAGAACTTTTGGCAGGATTGTCAAGATGACGATCACGAAGCTGCGCCTCTAAGTTGTGGTACAAGTAAGCGAGTTCCTAGGTTTTCAAACTTATTTCCCTTCTTAGCATGCGTTTGTTCGAGGACGAACAAAGCTAAGTCTGGGGGATTTGATAGCGATGATATTTTGCCACTCTCGATATGATTTTTCAGTGTTTTTATTAAAGAAACTATTTGATTTGAAACATAAACTGCTGGATTTCACATTTTTCTGTTTACAAAATGTTTTTGTGAAAACAATGCATTTTAGGTTGCAAATGGGCATTTTCTACCAAGTCTAACAAGTCAACATCAGAATTCCAGACCCGGATGAAGGAGATATTTATTTTGGAATGAAGTGAGGAGTTAGGACAATCAAGCCACGTGAGTTAGCTTTCACATGGGCTTGGAATCGAGTCATTAGCCCTCATGAGTAAGAAGTTAAGCCTTAATTACTGAAAGAGTATATAGAAGCCCACAAGACATGAAGGCCCAATCGAGCGGACAAGAGGCCCACCGATCGATCGAAGCCCATTATGTCAGAGAAGGTTCGAGAACAAATTCAGATATATATACTGTTACATTCAGAGAGATATTTGATTGCGTTAGAGAAAAACTTAAAAGATACTGAATCTTCAGAAACGTGTTGAAAGATCTCAGTCGATCGGTGAGGATAGCTACGATCGATCGGTCAAGTGAAGATAAGCACAAATATTTGGATTCTCATCCAAATATTCTCCCCTGATTTATCTCAGCCAACATCTCGACCCTATCCCCTATAAATACAAAAGACTGAAGTCCGAGAGAATCATCAGAAATCTCTCTAAAGCTTCCATGCATCGAGACTAATATTTAACCAGTTTCTTTTAGTCTTTTTGTTTTATTTGCTTTGATCATTGCTTCAAGGAAAAAGTCTGTAACCTCTGCATTCCAGAGAAGCTATTCTGAACCTTTTTTAATATAAGCAATTTTCATTGTCATCATGTCTACTTTTACCATGTTTGAGTAGTCTTATAGTTGGGAATATNTGTCTACTCTTGTTATATCTGAGTGGTCTTTTAGTTAGGAATAGTGTTTTGCTAGGAGGAGTCATGGTTTGGTAGATAGGCAATATGATTATGTAATGAGTAGTTTATAGGCTTACTTTCATATCATGACTTAATATAAATGATAGGATAAATATGCTACTAATACACCACTTAGAGTAAGTGATCCAGAACTTGATAGTGAAAGTTTTACTATTTATAGTTTAGTAGAATTTGATTTCTTGAACTTAATGCCTAGATTAATTGGTTGATCAGCCCATATGTTTCTCTTTCTTAAAAGATATATGTTAGAGTTAACTCGGATACCAATTGAACTAGACTAGCTAAGCCTGACTATAAGGATAGTTAGTTATTAGTGATTTCAACTATATAGCCTAAACTAAGATTTACATAGTTATTACCCTGTATAATTCAAACCGTGATCCTCTGATGCATTACCTGACTTCCTAACGTTTTTTATTATTGAATTCTCTCACATTTATTTTGTTTTAGTCATTTCAGGCATTGATCGATTGACCACATAGTCTGCCATCGACCGAAAGGTGTTTCAACCGATCGATCAGTTCATACGACCGATCCCCATCATCTTCAATCACTTTTGGGGCGAAAATGATGGTTGATAGAAAAGATAGACTACGTAGTATTCTGCAAATCAGTAGTGACGGGATTTGAGGAATGCACAACTGGTTGGTCCTTTAAATTCTTATCACAAGTCAGAAAAGAGATTTTGCTCAAAACCATTGATGTGGATCTTCCCGTTTACACTATGAACTATTGTCTCTTACCTAAAGGTATATGTGATGAGATTAATACGATTTTACAACAATTTTGGTGGAGTAGAATGGATCACACCGCTCGATGCATTGGTTAGCCTAGAACCGACTAGGCTATTCCAAACAAGATGGAGGACTAGGCTTTCGTGATTTGGCTACATTCAATCTAGCTTTATCGGGAAAACAAACTAATCGTATTATGCAAGAACCTCATAGCCTCTTGGCGAAACTGTTAAAGGGGTGGTACTTCCCAGTTTCAAATTTATTCAATGCTTTGTTGAAGAAGAAGTCGTCTTACATGTGAAAGTCCATTTTAGCAGGGAGGGATATGCTTAAGAGTGGGTTTGGGTACTTATTGGAGATGGGACAACCACTACAGTCTATACAGACCTATGGCTCTCAACAAATCCTCCGAGTGCACCCATTCGTAAGCCTACCTCGACAATTGAAGTGACAATGGTAAATGATCTCATTAACCCAATTACAAAAACATGGGATCAGTCTACACTATAATCTCTTTTTCACGATGAGACTATTGCTGTGATCAACACCCTTCATCTTCCTTCCTTTCCAACATCTGATGTCATGGCAATACACTGATTCCGGTGTCTATACGGTGAAGTCCGGGTACTATTATGCTTATTCTCACAATGGCATGCCTCCACACCCTCCACCAGGTTCTCTTACACAAAAAACAGAGGATATAGAAGTTAGATACTGCACCAAAACTAAAACACTTTCTATGGCGTCTCTTATCAAACACTCAACCAATTGGGACAACATTACAACGAAGAGGGGTGACAACTGATGCACAATGTCGCTGATGTTGTGTCATGGATGAAACACCTGACCATCTATTCTTCACTTGCTCATATGCTCAGGCTATATGGAGAGGCTCGCCGGTGGCATGCATTCATTCCCATGACCCGCAAGAGACTTTTATAAAAAAACGAATTCTGGATTACTCAGCTGACATTACGATTCTAACATGGCAAAGACATTTACCTATTTGGATGCTCTGGAGAATATGGAAGTCCCGGAACTTGCTCGTTTATCAACAACAACGTAGCACATGGTTAAAGGATGACCAATGTGCGTGCGATTGCAGATACAATAGAATGGACTAAATTGGTTCATCATGATGCTGCCTCGGATACAACAGCTCCACACCGGCGCAAACTTAAGTGGTCAAGGCCACCGTCAAGTTACTTAAAATGTAACTATGATTGTCATTTAATGAAGCTCAACGTGTGTATCAATCGGCCTGGATTCTCCGAGATTCAGTGGGCGTGTTTCAAGCTGCATGTCTATGTCAGCGTCAAGTTGTTCATTCATCTTTGGAAGCAGAACTTCAAGCACTTCATCAAGCTATGTTATGGATACAAGGTCAAGCCTATACACATGTCATACATGAAGGGGGTAATCTTGCAGTTTACAAGATATTCAAAGAAGACGTCCTAAACTTTCCGCATCAAAATTGGATAAGAGATACTCAGCATCTAGCTTTTCAATTTCTTTCGGTGGACTATTCATGGGTACCACGCAACACCAACAAGGCGGCGGATACACTTGCCCATCAGACCATACCAGCTTTGACAAATTCTCACATCTATCATTATGTCCATGTGTATAAGTTCCATTTTAATGGATGAATAGTATGATTAAGCAATAAAGTTTGATGTTAAATAAAAAAGAAAAAAAGAAAGAGCAAGTTGATAAAAATATATATAGAGAGACAGACCAAGACAAAGATTTTTTTTTTCCTTGTTCTATTTATTTCATTTAGAACGTGCATTTGAAAGTAAAAAGTATAATTAAAGACCAAGACTAAGATAAATATTAATATAAGCCAAGACTACGATCAAATTTCTTTTGATTTACTTCTATTTTTTTAGAGAGATCATTAAATATAAAGACCAAGACTAAGATAAATATAAAAATAATAAGTCAGTAAACGCGTTTTGCTTTTGAACCTTATAAAAAGAAATGCGTTTGGCGTAGCATTTTAAGTATTGATGGACTTCTTGGCGACCATGAAAGCTGGCTTACGTGCACAACAACAGTCTCAACTGAACCAAGATACTCTTCAAGAACGTCTCCATGCTTTAATCGAATCCTCGGGTGAAAACTGGACTTACGCGGTTTTCTGGCAACTCTCACAGAATTTCGATAACAAAGAGATTATGGGTTGGGGAGATGGGTATTACCAAGGAGAAAAAGATAAGGTGGAGAAGAAGAGTTCGAATCCAGGGGAACAAGAGTATCGTAAAAAAGTACTTGAAGAGCTTGACTCGTTCATTACCGGGGGCAACGGAGAATCAACAGACGAAGAAGTCACCGATACTGAGTGGTTCTTCTTGGTTTCGATGACTCAGAGCTTTGAGAAGGGTGTTGGACTTGTCGGAGACTCTTTCTTGAACTCTCGTTCCATTTGGTTATCCGGGTCGGGTTCATTAGCAGCCTCGGGTTGTGAGCGAGCGGGTCATGGTCTAAGCCATGGGATACAGACGATGGTGTGTATCCCCGTGGAATACGGCGTCGTTGAGCTTGGTTCTACGGATGTGATCAACCAGAGCTCAGAATATCTCATTGCTAAGGCCAATAGTCTTTTCAATTCCTACGACAATAATCTGGCGTTTATCAAAGATCGGATTTCGTTGTGGAAGCTTTAGCTTTCTTTGAATCTAACGCTATTCATCAACCTTAGTTTGTGTGTCTTTTATTTTATAAATACTTATTTTTGATTAAAAAACATAAGTCTTATTACGTTCTGATGTATCCTATGGTTTTCAAGTAAAGGTTTCTAAATTTCTTATTATACAATCCACTACCGACTATGTCGTGACTTGGTGACTGAGAATTGATTTTTTAGGTTTATGACTTTGGGTCTTTTTAGTTTTCACTAGATGGATACTCGCACTATGCGCATATTTTTTATTCCTAAATTTATTTTTTATAGCACGGGTTTTTTATTCCTAAATTTATTTTTCACCTCCATTTTTTTCAGTATGCTATTTAGGAATTTGGTCGGTTTCTAATTTCTCATAGATATAAGTATTTCACGCACAATAATACTGAGCTTTAAAATTACCCAAAAACATATAGTAAAATGAAACTATATTTATATTAAATACGAATAAGTTGGGTTAGTTTTATTTTATGGACCCGGAAGGTTTAAGAGCCATTGGTTTTGTAACTCTTCCCATCTTTACTATTCTTCATACAAATCTCAAGTTATTATGAGAATCCATGTACCACAACGACACAAGATCCCACAATTTTAAACATCTCACGCAAAAAGGGAAACATGAACTTAAATACAATATTAAAATAAGTAAGCTAGAGAACCTACACAAATACAATCATGTACGCATTAAGTTTTGAGTATATGGCATAACATTTACTTCGGCAATACTTGAGTACTTGTGCAAGATAACAACTCTTACCTCATAACTCTTACCTCATAACTCACTTAACTGACCAATCCTCTACATAACATCACATATGGTTAAGTCTGATCAGTCTTGTTCAACAACATGTCTAACATAAACATTTTTAAAAAACCAAAAAAGCCACCTTACACAAATTCTTGAATAAGTCTTCAAAACACTATTTTTAGACATTGTTTGGAGGTATCAAGACATGACAAAGGGGTGCAAGTAAAAAAGTAAACAATAAAATTATAAAAGCCTTACTTGATTATTATAGAAGAGATCTTTAGTAGCACACATGAATCTCCCATTTCCTCACAGCATAATTGTCAATGTCAATTTTAATTTTGAAACTGCTCCACAACATTTGCTCCTCTTAGAAATCAATCATATGGAACATTGTTATTGGGTATACTCTGAGGTATACTTTGAGAGCCATAAATACTAAATTATAAACTTTCTATTATTCCTATGAATCAATCTTTAAGACAATGGTAGCAAGTCACAGCCATCAGTGGTTAACATGTACTTAAATATTAGTGAACTTTGGAGTTTCGTAGGGAAAGCATCTAGACTATCATCAACAAATCTCCAGGCACCCACCAACAAAGAAAAACCCAGTTAAGATCTTCTTATGCTTCATTTGCAGATAGAAATATCATCATCATAAAAAAAAACAAAAAAACAAAACCATAAAATCTGAAATTATCGAAAAATCAATCTCAGCTCCCGTAGTATTACATTCTCATATAAAATATAGGAACGATTCCTTTCTTTTAGATACACACAAACATAATCAAATGAACTCAATTTGGAAAGATTACAAACTCTTAACTTATTATCCTTGTATGTGTAACTAACTTTGAAAGCTTCGGTGATACTCGCCTCTGCAAACCAAGATGACACACTTGTGACTTGTGAGTATTCAACGTATTATCCTTTCCTCTTTTGATATCCTACAAAA
>OVAP01001309.1:0-24816 GCA_900406295.1 Aurinia saxatilis | reverse complement strand
ACCATGTTTGAGTCATACAGTGTGATTTCAGGACAACTTTCCTTCAAATCCAACCCGCGCAGACCGACCCGTTTGACACCTCTACTAAATACGAACTCGTCAATAGGATATGAACACGCAAACCCAGAAATCACTGAATTTTAATAAAGAAAATATCGAACTCATCAAAATCCCGTCTCAAACTTATAAATCAATTTTATTCACTAAATACAATCTTTAAAGTCTCGAAAATTTGAAAAAAGAAAAGTATTTGAAATCGAGAGAAGAACAATTTTAATTATTGAACTAAGATATTTTAACAAACACAAATTCGACTACGATTCCACCAAAATTTTTGTCAGATTTTAGAAGAATCACCTTCCACATATTCTGAATATTGATTTATAAATTTTATCTAGGCATTTCAGATATCTAACTAGATATTTAAAAAATCTAGATAGACATTTCTCTCTTCATATTTACAAAAAAACTACTTAAGAGAATTAACTAAAATAATAACAGTTGGCTATGGATCTTTAACATGGATCTTTTGTCTTTTTTTCAATATTCTCACTCCATTATTTGAGAGAACCGTAACCTCGTGGGATCTGCGTTTGTCCCCCTAGGAGTATGAGTGAACAGCTTTACCTAGATGGACCTAATCTCTCAAAACTATTACAACTTTTAAATTTTCTACATAAATAGTCGTTGACTGGATTGGTTTTGTAACGCTCTCAATTATTTAAAAACTCAATTATTGAAAAATCATTAATCACACCTAATAATTTCCCCCCCTTCCCTGTTTTTTCTTGTTCAAGATGGCACCAACAACATAACGGTATAGACAGAACAAGATAAAAAAAATCTGTCCACCTTCCTCCCCTAATCATTTATTAGTTTAATAATCTTCTTTCCATTTCTTTCTCTTTCATTAAGCACAACTTAGAAAAGAGAATTGTGCTTAATCTTGTTGAGATCTGAGAAATGGGTTTACATGAAGGAGGTTCAGTTCATCCAAGAACTCCAGAGAGAAATCTTCCGATTTCGTCTTCTTCATCTCCGGATGTCAACAATGAGAAAGGAAACAAACGCCGTTGGAAGAAAATGGTATCCGGTTTGGGGTTTGCATGTTTCCTCCCTCCTGAAGCTGGATCGAGCTCAATCGAGAACAAGAAAGCGTGGCTCTTGGCGGAAACAGCTCCAAAAAATGTGAACCATGATCCTCACTCGGTCCATTCTTCCTTCAGATTCAGCCTCTGTTCACAGACGGAGCTTGAGAAGATGAAAGGAGAAGAACCCTCGTTGTCGGCTTCCTCGTCTTGTCGGAATTTGTCTGCGACTGTTTTGATGGTGAATCTGGAAAATGGAGTGAAGGAGACTGGGACCTCCAACGATGATTTGAGGTGGACCAGAACTCGGTCCCTAGAGAAGAGTATTTCTCCCGTGGCTAATACTTTGCTTCGATTCAGCTACACCGAAATCGTTGCCGCTACTCATAATTTCTCCAAAGGTAAAATAGGATTTATGATGATGAAAATGATAGTTTTATATATTGCATCGGGAAACGGTCGGAATAGGTATTTCCCAAGTCTTTCCGGGTTGGGGTCGGGTCTTTCGGGTATCGGATCTTTCGCTTACAGAATCAAAGGATCCAATGGTGACATCATTGTTGGTTGGAATTAGAGTGAAAAGTTGAAAAAGGTGTTGACTTTTTTTTTCAGGGAGAGTGTTGGGAAGAGGAGCTTGCAGCTATGTGTTCAGGGGCAAAATCGGAATTAGGAGAACGGCTTTGGCAATCAAGAGACTTGATAAAGAAGACAAAGAATCTCCCAAATCTTTTTGCCGAGAGTTGATGATTGCAAGCTCCCTTCACTCTTCCAATATTGTGCCTCTTCTTGGATTCTGTATTGATCCTGAACAAGGCCTATTCTTGGTTTACAAGTATGTTTCTGGTGGTAGCCTGGAACACCATTTACACGGTAAGAGATAAGCTTTTTCTCTTTTGTTTTCTATATCGATCAAAAAGGTTGACGGATTTTGGTTTTTGGTTTTCTCATAGATAAAAATAAGAAAGGAGTGAAAGCCACATCTGGTTTGTCTTTCTCAGCAAGGTACAAAGTTGCTTTAGGCATTGCAGACGCCATTGCATATTTGCATAATGGAACAGAGCAATGTGTTGTTCACAGAGATATCAAACCTTCCAACATTCTTCTTTCCTCAAAGAAAAAACCAAAGGTAAATACAAAGTCCTTTTCGGGAATGAATGATTTATTCCTCACTTCACTTGAATGGCAAAATAATAATTGTTGTCCAGCTGCTTTATCAGTTGTGTGATTTCGGCTTAGCTACTTGGACAGCTGCACCTTCTGTTCCTTTCCTCTGCAAAACTGTGAAAGGCACATTTGGGTATTGATCGAAATTTACGTTCTCTCCTTTATACCCTATTCCAAGTGATATAACCACCATCCGGACTTTCTTGCAGATATCTGGCTCCTGAGTATTTCCAACATGGTAAGATATCTGATAAGACCGATGTTTATGCTTTCGGGGTTGTTTTGCTTGAACTACTAACTGGCCGAAAACCAATCGAACCAAGAAGATCATCTGGTGACGAAAATTTGGTTGTTTGGGTATGTCATCTAATCTTCACAGGACTTGCATATAAACTACTAGAACTAAACTTGGTTGGCGTGAAATATTTAGGGTCGTTTTGGAAAAGAATTACATCTTTCTGTTTCTTCTCTATAGGCAAAACCGTTGTTGCGTAGAGGGATGGAAGCGACAGAGGAGCTGCTTGATTCGAGGCTGAGATGTACAAGCAAAAATTCAATTCAGATAAAGCGGATGATCCTTGCTGCAGCGGCATGTTTGATAAATGAGGAGTCCTGGAGACCCGGTATGGAAGAGATCGTCTCCATCTTGAAAGGAGGAGAAGGATTAAATCCAAGAACATACTCAAGCAGGGAAAATGCAAATATTTCCGGCATAGTCGACACTTATAAACAAATGCAACAAACCAAATCTGAGATGAAATGTCATCTTGATCTTGCGATGCTCGGAGTAACCGAGTTTGGAGACGCTGATCATTTGTACAGAAGGTGAGAGATCTCAAGGAATGGATAAAAGTATGTCAATAGTAGTATTCATTATGTGTATTCCACTATGGAGAACACCGGTTTTGTTTTTTATATTTCCGGTTTGGTTAAGGAGAGAACTGATTCTCTGGTTTTGCTTTTTGTTTTCCATATTTGCCAGCTTTCTTTTTTGGGATAAAAAGAGGGTTAAATTGTTATCAGTTTGGTACTTAAAAACGGTATGGCTGACTATTTATTGTGTGCCTTAGTTTATAGTGTTGAAACCTTTTCTTTTCTTTTGGACAAATTGTATTGATCAATGATCCGGTCATACTAGATGGTAAAATGACCGTATTTTGGATCAGTCGAATTCTTTGATGGGAGGGAGAACTATTAGTATATTCATGCAAAAAAAAAAAAAGGGATTGAGTTGCTTAGGCTACACGAACTATATTGTTTTCTGCGCTATTTACACAAACTAATTACCTCTTTAATCAACTACACAAACTAATATTTTTTTAATACAACTACGCAAACTAATCTAACTCTCTTGGGATCCCCAAACCGGTTGGTAAACCGGGTTTAAGTTTTTGAACCAAAGCGGGTTTGTCATTTAACTAAACCACACAAACTAATTCTCTCTTTAATCCGCTACACAAACTAATTCCCTCATTAATCCGCTACGCAAACTAATATTTTTTGTATACAACTACACAAACTAATCTAACTCTTTTGGGATCCCCAAACCATATGGCAAACCGGGTTTACGTTTTTGAAACAAACCGAATTTGATAATTAACCAAACCAAACAAAAAAAAACTTAAACTTGAATCCTAGGGAACTTGAACTCACAACCTCTCCTCTAAAACCATTGTGCGAGACCACTAGACCATAAGCTAAATTTTTGGTCAGGTTAGTTAATCGAACTCACGAACTCCTCTCGGAAATGGAGCACATATACCACGACGCCGCATCTAACATATTGTCTTATTTTACATTCGTATTATATTTAACCACAAACATGCATACATCATTATTAAATTCATTATTGTTTTCATTATATGTTTTATTATTATTATTATTATTATTATTATTATTATTATTATTATTATTATTTTCTATTGTATGATAACTCTATTATTAATTATTTTCTCAATCTTATTATATGTGTCGACAAAACATTATGTTTATCTTAATTTTATATAATTTTGTCTTCTTTATTACGTATATATTGTAGTAGTATATAATATTTTCATCTTATTAAACTAGAATAACCAAAATGATACAATTCTTTAAAATAGTAACCACTAATAAAATTATATCAATGAATAACCAATAATAATAATACTACTACTACTACTACTACTACTACTACTACTAATAATAATAATAATAATAATAATAATAATAATAATAATAATAATAATAATAATAATAATAATAATAATAACAACGATGCGCGATCCATTTCCCGGGGGGGGATCATGAGTTCGATTCCCCACCCTGTAAATGTTTTTTGTTTATTAAGACAATTCAAAAAAGGGTGGGGGATCATGAGTTCGATTCCCCACCCTGTAAATGTTTTTTGTTTATTAAGACAATTCAAAAAAGGGTTTAATAAACACTTATAAGAAAGTATAAAGACAAATTTGTTGTGGTCTAGTGGCCTTATATCATGGTTTTAGGTGTGAGGTTTAAAGTTCGAGTTCCCTAAAATTCAGGTTTGAGTTTTTTTTTTGTTTTGTTTTTGTTTGGTTAATTTTCAAACCCGGTTCAGTTCAAAAACTTAAACCTGGTTTGCCGACCGGTTTGGGGATCTCAAGAGAGTTAGATTAGTTTGTGTAGTTGTATACAGAAAATATTAGTTTATGTAGCGGAGTAAAGAAGGAATTAGTTTGTGTGGTTTGGTTAATTGTCAAACCCGGTTCGGTTCAAAAACTTAAACCCGGTTTTCCGACCGGTTTGGGGATCCCAAGAGAGTTAGATTAGTTTGTGTACGTAGTTGTATGCAGAAAATATTAGTTTGTGTAGAGGATTAAAGAGGGGATTAGTTTGTGTAGATAGCAGAGGAAACGCGATAGTACGTGTAGCCTACGCAAGTCGACCCCAAAAAAAGAAGTCCGACAAAATGAGAAATGAGTATAAAATTTTGATATTGATATCCGTAAAGCATAAATTAAGCATAATGGATATTAGGGTTCTTTTAGGCTAGAAAGAGATAATCTAACAAGTTTAATCTAGAATTGCTTATATACAAGATTATGTCGGCCTAAAGATAAGTTAAACTTCCTAGATCTTCTCGTATTTTCCGTTCTCCTCGCCCTTTACTTTTCGCTTATGTCGGCTCGCCTTTACTGAGTGATTTGAGGCTTGCCATCATTTCACTAATACTCGAATGAGCCTCCTTTGTGAGATCGCCATCATCAACGTATAAATATAGACTTCGCGGATAAAAATGCAGAATGACCTCGCGCTTATGGTTATGCGTAAAGGCGAGGTCAGTATAGTTTGCGGTCATGGTTCAGGGTCACGCTTGATGGCGAGGTCATGGTTTAAGGTTTCTCATGACCTTGCCAAGACCTCGCGTTTAGGATCATGCCTGATGGCGAAGTCATGGGTAAAGGTTCTCATGACCTCGCCATTACATGACTTCACATTTAAGACTATTCTTGATGGCGAGGTCATGGAAAAGGTTCTCTCTACCTCGCCATTGAGTGATCGTTAGATCATCCTCTGAAGCTCATATTAAAGGCGAGGTTATCAATAAGGCATGTAAGACGCAAGGTTGCTCGTAATAATCATTTGCTGACTTGTCAAGTTGTCATTTGGGGGATATTTGACCTCCACACTAACGCCAGTCAGTTTGCCTTCACCACAATAACATATTATCCAGTGCATGCCATAAAGCACTGAGACATGGGGGGGGGGGCTAATTGTGTGGGTCAAATATCCCCCAAGGGTCAAACTGACGAAGTTAACGAATAAACAAAGGTGACCTCACATATATTGTAGGAAGTGACATCGACTTCATAGAGTACCTCAAAGGTGAGGTCAGTTACAGACCTTATTGGCGAGGTCATTTAATGGTGAGGACACCTGATGGTAAGGACACTTAATGGCGAGGTCCCAAAAATGCGTAATGACGACTTCGCTGTAACCATAAGGGACACCTCTCCTTCATCATCAATCTCAAAAGCAAGGTCATACAATGTGTAGTGTCGAGTTCGCCTTTATATGAAAAACCACTTCGCCGTGAGGTTCATCAAGGCGAATATGTGACAGTAAAGAGTGCTAATGGGTCGCCTAAATTAAAAGCCCATTCGTGTCAAGACCAAACACAAAAGAAGCCCAGGAAGCGATAAAGGCGAGTCGACATTAAGGAAAAAAGAAAAGGCGAGGAGAAATGAAAATACGAGAAGGTATATGAAGTTTAACTTATTTGTGATTCGGCATAGTCTTGTATATATACCTTACTAGTTTAAACTTGTGAGACATGCCTAAGAACCTTAAAACTTGTGCTGCAAAAGTCTTTTCTCTTTTACCAAATCAATAAAGCTCTTCGCTTTGCTCTTTGTTTGTGTTTCAAATAAGAAGTTTAGGATCCTTCAAAAGACCACGAACAAGTAGTAATTGTGTGGGATTTTTCCCTCACAATCAATACACCCGATTTCTAATGACATTAATTGAGACCAATCCATCACGGTGCCGTCCTTTATACTAGAAATCATAGCTTTACTATGAACTTGATTTTTAAAATTAAACCAAGAGACACACATGTCAAAAAGAGATATCAAATATTCTTACACAGTCCTCTAAAACAAACTTGAAGGATTGTCTAAAATCTCATTCCCATCAAACCTATTGTCCTGGTGACCACACCACCGTAATTCCCCCTAAATCAAGTCCTCTGATTGACCTCCACGAACAAAAGTGATTGTTGAGGGTGGATTTAGCACATCCTATTAATTGGGCTAAGGAGTCAGTTCATCAGTGTCAAGCCACCAAGAATGGGTCGAAAGAAGGATAAACCCACTCAAGCAGCCAGTCGGTTGTGGAAGAAGGAGGAAGACCAGGCCGAGAAAAGAGGGGAGAAGTTGGGATCGTAATCCCTGAAGTCACATGATTACGTGAGAAAGAAGGTCGAGCTATAAAAGGAGAAGGCGGGTGGACGAGAACTCTATTCTGACCCCCCCCCCCTGAGTGATTACAAAAGCTAGAAAGATTATTGTTATCCCGTAAACAATCCGACTAACGATTCATCTCTCTTTTATATTCAATATACAAGTTCGTTTTAGTATTTTGGGTGTTCTTATAAATTCATCAACATAGATTTAGGCACCTCACTAAGATACATCTTCTAAATTCTTTGGTGTGAGGATTTGCATTCTCAGTGATCTCCGATTTCTTTCAGGTGAGGTTGCATGTGGTTGAAAAACTTGGTCTTGGCCTGAGCCGTGGTTGAACAACAGCTAAAGGGTGTCGTCACTTGACCAAACGACTCGATACACCAACGAACAACATCTCCCACACCTTGCCTAGCCCAAATTGGAATCATGCCGATAAGTAAAGAACTAAAGAGAGAAAAAAAGAGTGGGGCCGATGTCGTTTTGGACCAGCAGCTGCTGGTTCCAAATCAGATATGAATTAGTGTAGGTCGCAGTCAAGAGGTAGAGAGAGAGGAACGAGATATATTTAAATCAATTTACATTTTTCAACTATAATTAATAATTAATTCATAAAATATTTTTTAAATAGTATTTGTTGTGAATAATATCAGTGGTGTCTTATTTCAATAGGTTAACAACACTTATATAGGGTATAAGCTAGGGTTTAGGTTTGATCCCCAAGTCTTATAGAATATTTTTAAGGTTAATTAGCCTTATAATGGCCATCCATAATGGGTTCATAACACTTCACATTGGATGACCATTTTAAAAATAATATAATCTCTAATGCGCGTACGATGCTGCCTCGTTCAAAACCTTACCCGAAAAACCCAGTGGAAAAACTATGGTTAAATAAAAAAGAGTGCAGCCCGCCTTTACTCCCCCTCATGGATACATGACTTCAGATCTTCGATTTTACTCCTCCTCATGAGTACATGACTTCAGATATTTGAGACGATGTAATCCAATATGATGAAGTAGTTTCTTGAAAGTATTAATTTCTTGAAAGTAGTAATCTTGAAGCGTCTTGGTAATTATTCTAATCTTCACTTGAAACGCATTTGTAACATCACAAATCTTATTCTCTCGATCTCATTTATTCATCATCAATATTTCGGGGATCTGATAGACTTTCACACATCATTTGTAATTATTTCATTCCTCCTTAGGTGTCTATCCGTTGTGTGTTTCGTTTCCTTGTTAAAACCATGTCATGGAAAAACCTCATGGGATAAAAACCATGATAAGGAAAAAGAGTACAACCACGCTCATTATCATATATATTCCTCCCCCTCAAAAACATCTTCTTCAAGAGATGCATTTCGAACATATAAATAACATCCCTTTGGGGTACATATAATCATAATCTTAATGAACAAATGGGTATGACTAGCATATAGTCTTACCATGGACTTTTAATCCATAACACCCCTTTCGCATAAAATATATTTGATTGCATTTGAACATCAGGTTCAGATTCTCTTTTACATTTTCTTACACATACGAGTTATTTTTGCTCATCATGGAAAAATTACCAACTTGATTTTCCTTCTTGTCAAATAAAATTACATCTTTCAATCATGAAAGTGATTATAAATTGCTTTCATATCTGTTTAAGTATAGTACTTCAGGACTAGGTGTATGTCATGAGCATTCGCATGAAAAATCCTCCCATGATCTTTTCAACATAACATCAAATGTGTTTATATCTTACCATTTTACCATTTTTATTATATATTCCACCCGTTTTACACTTATAGTGTATGAACTACTGGTCAAACGACATCTCTGCTAGAGATTAGAATATTTATGTAAATTCCCTTTGCTCATTTTTTACTCTATTTCTTTATTTCCATTTTGGCCAATCAAAATTTTGTGTTCAAAAAAATTTCTTTCATGATCCTCTTTCTTTTTCCTTAATATCAACTGCTATAGCATGTAAAATATTACGGCGTCGTTTTGCTTTTCGGTTTCATCATTCCAGACATGACATAACGTAACTAGCTAGATTTTTTCTTTGTCATGTACTTGGATTTCTTTCTATGTCATGTTTACGTCTCTTCTGGAAACCCCTTATAATATTTCTTTCCTCGGTCTGGTCAATTTAATTATGCTCCCTTTATTTTCTGAGGATTTAATATATGGAACCAATTGGTTTATCACACTTCATGTGATCTTTAGACTTACTAGCAGATTAATATTTTCCTTTAGGGACATCAATTTTAATTGGAGCATTACAGTTGGTATATGTGGCTTTGTCACTCTAATTGGGTCAACAAAAGCGTCTGGCATTTGTTACTCTTTTCTCTGAATTATCTTTTGGACTTCTATTGTCCATATTCCCTAGTCCGAGGATCATTGATAATTCGCTATAACTAATTTCTTTCTCCAACTGTTTATTTTCTCCCCGTGATGTTGGATAAACTGACTTATTAAAACGATAGTCTGAAAATCGAGCCTTATATAAATCCATCATGGACTGCTCTAATACTTGATTATTTTTCATATCCAACATATATTTTTATCCTCTTTTAAGGATCCATCTTATATCGCTGTGGTGGAGCACTTTGCACATTCAAAGATTTTAAAGATGGAAACTGTTTGGTTTGACCCTAAACCAATATTATGCGGGGTATTATTTTCTCATCGGCTTGATGAAAATCACTTACTTTAGGATGTTTAACACTTGAGACACTAACTCACCAGCATTATCAAACATAAATATGGAATCTAGTAGATGTATTCATCAACTATATGTGACCATCGAGTCAATGCGTCCATCAACTCAATGTCTCTAATAGGACCACAAAGTAACTAAAATTCACATGGTGGGTGATCAGCCCATAAACATCTCCTTGTACAAGTTCCAAATTATTTGGCTGGTGAAAGTCATATCATCAATTTGTCTTCTGAACAAGTTTCATATAAGAAAATTTCAGAAGAATCTTCTTCACAAAATGTCTCTATGAATTTTTCTTTTCATTATATTACCGCATTATTAAATCAGAATGACCAGTCCGGTTAAGCCAAACAATTAAATTTGGTAAGCTTCTACTTTTCTCTTCATTAATGTAAACGTCTGGTTTACTTTATATTGTTCGTAAACTTCTGGTTATATTTTATGTCATTCTTAGACAAGCACATAAAAACAACTCAATAAAATAATATAAAATCAATCATAAAATGCGTAAAGCTATATCAATAATCTTCTGGTTGATGATTTTTTTTTCTATGAAATTCTTTAATTCTCCCCCTCGAGATGATGAACTTCAGGTTCATTCATCTCGAATTGAATCTCACAATCATAAACGATACATTTGATAACACTATAAAAATCAATCACCTCACCACTATACATTATTCAATAATATTATGCTATTAAACTAACATGCACGGAGGAAATTTTGTTATTATCTCGTCAAATAAACAACAAATATCCCATATAAAAAATTCAGTTACGTAATTCTTATAAATTTTAAAATAAAAACTTTTATCTATAAAATACATACCAAAACATAATCCAGATTTAAAATCCTTTTATGCTATGTATGTTGATTATTATCAAACCCGTGCAAACCTCTACTTATATAAAGGAATATATATGTATTTTAAGATCAAATTCTGGAAAAACAAAATATTGAAACACTGATAAAAGAAAATCCTTACATATACCATATAAATATAAATCATATCAAACACAAAATATAGTTTTATTTATTTATTAATATAGTTTACTTGTACGTTAGGATTTAACTCCTGATTCTAAAGCAATAAGTTCATTATAAGATTAGCTTTCCTGACGCATAAATCATGTATATATATTATTAGCTTTCCAATTCTAGAATTGACACGTATAAGTCTTATCAATACGAAGTTTAATTACGTATAAAAACAATAACACTTCCAGAGATAATTTTCTTAACATGAGGTATATAACATGTGACGGATCCTATAAGACCATGAATGGGGAGCGTGGTTCAGCGAATCCCATGGCGGAATTGAATCTATTTTACCATAATGGGGAGCGTGGTTCAGCGAATCCCATGGCGGAATTGAATCTATTTTACCATTCGTATATTACAATTTTGCAGTGCGTCTAAGACCATTATATGCTAACCGCTCTTATTCCGCAGTTTACTTTTTCACTATATAAATTGTACCGCACCTTTTTCCGCACTTAATTCCTCTGTCACCATTCGAAGCCTAATATCGGTATAGAGATTGATTATGGTTAAGAGTATGTATTAGATTGGTTTAGAGTAAACCAGAGATGTAATTAAATCAGCTCTATAAATAGAGACTGATACACTTTGTAACGATTAAGTTTGTGAATGAAAAGTTTGTTACACTTTACTCTTTTGCTCTCTTTCGATTCTCAAGCTAACATGGTATCGATTCTTCCGCGTTCTTTGATTTCGCTTCGTCGGTGTTCCTCTGATCAAAGCTTTCTTCACCGGTTATTCTGCCGGATTTCTTTTCCGATTTAATCATTCCGTCAAATTGAAGCTTCGAAAATGGTTACAGTACGAAGATCAACGCACCGTGTGACTCGCCTTGCTTCTTCGACAAGAAGATCGGAAGACCGTGCAAGTCCTGAGCGTTCTTCATCTCCGGTGCCAGAATCGTGGAACAATCGCCAGATTCCGGTGACGGAGAATATCAACTGCATTCATTCTCCATACTATCTAGCGAACTTCGATAATCCAGGTCTCTCTATCATCTCTCATGTGTTAGATGGATCAAATTATGGTGACTAGAATATCGCGATGACGAACTCGTTAGATGCTAAGAACAAGCTTGCATTTGTTGATGGATCTTGTCCACGACCTTCGGAATCGGATTCTTTGTATAGGATTTGGTTTAGGTGCAATAACTTAGTCAAGGCATGGATATTGAATTCAGTTTCTAAAGAAATCTATGGTAGTATTCTGTATTTTTCAGATGCGAGTGATATGTGGAAAGATTTGCAGATTATATTCAATATCAGTAACCTGCCAAGATCATACCAGATTTCTCAACAAATTTGGTCTTTGCAACAAGGTTCTTTGAATTTTTCTACTCACTATACTCAGCTCAAGACTTTATGGGACACTCTGGATGGAGCAGATTGTGTTGATATGTGTCGCATATGTTCTTGTTGGAAATCAATGAAGACTAAGCAAGAACATGCAAAAGTCATAAAGTTTTTGGCTGGTTTGAATGATTCATATGCTCACATGAGGAGTCAGATAATCATGATGAAGTATGTTCCTGGTTTTGCTGAAATTTACAACATGTTGGATCAAGAACAAAGTCAAAGGACTATTCAAGCAACTGTATCAGCACCTGCGAATGCGTTTCATGTATCTGGAAGTGGTAATGATCAGTTGAATTCTATGGCTGCAGTAAATGCTACGAAGTCTACTTATGGCCAGCAAAGATAGCAGAACAAACCAACTTGCTCGTATTGTGGCTATTCTGGTCACACCACAGATAAATGCTATCATGTTCATGGTTTTCCGATTGGTTATAAGTCCAAACAGAAACCTCAGAATGGTAACAATAGCAGTTCTGCTCCAGTTGCTTCTACAAATGATAATACTGGCAATTCTGGTAATAATGGTTTCAGGCCTGCATCAGTAAATAAACCAGTAGTGGTACAAGTGACAATACCAGAGAATTCTCCTACTCAAGTGGTTTCCAGTCTTTCTGAAATGGCTGGCACTTTGACTAAAGATCAGATTCAGGATGTTATAGTTATGTTCAGATCTCATCTCTCTCCGGTTAGCTCCAATGTGGCTTATACTTCGGGTAAAGAAAATTCTGGTATGCATTTTTCATCTTTCACTTTACAATTTGTGGGAATCTTGAGAGCTACACAGAATGTTCTTACCTCTGAGTCATGGATTATTGATAGTGGGGCAACTCATCATGTTTCTAGAGATAAGAACATGTTTATTCACTTAAATTGTGATTTGCAGTCTTCTGTGAATCTTCCAGTTAGTCCTTCTATCTACGTTACAGGAATTGGGCAGATAAAGATCAATGATCACATTGTTTTAAACAATGTGCTTTACATCCCAGAATTCAGACTCAATTTGCTCAGTATCAGTCAACTTACTGGTGATTTGGATTCCAGAGTGATATTTGATAAACATTAATGTGTCATTCATGATCATATCAAGGCATGGATGATTGGTCAGGTGAGAGAATTGGGAATTTGTATGTATTGGATGCGTCTACATTGCATGGACAGCTTACTGCAGAGAATCTTCATCAGCATACAATATCTTGTAATGCCTTGATTGATTCATCAACATGGCACAATAGACTAGGTCATCCTTCTTACTCTAAGATTAATCTCCTCAAAAATGTATTTGGTTTCAAAAGTATTAATGAAGATCATCCCCATTGTTCCATTTGTCCATTAGCAAACAAAAGCATCTCTCATTTCCGGCTAACAACAATGTTTGTGTTGTTGCTTTTGATTTGATCCATATGGATACATGGGGACCCTTCTCGGTTCCAACAGTAGATGATTATAAATATTTTATCACAATTGTTGATGATCATACTAGATCTACTTAGATATTTTTTATGAAAACGAAGGATGAGGTATTACGCATTGTGCCTGAATTTTTTCAGGTGGAGACTTAGTTTAAAACAGTGGTGAACGCTGTCAGATCAGATAATGATGCAGAGTTGAAGTTCACTTAATTGTTCAAGGATAAAGGAATACAGTCATTCCATTCTTGTCCTGAAACGTCAGAACAAAACTCTGTAGTGGAGAGGAAACATCAACATATCTTGAATGTAACACGTTCATTGATGTTTCAGTCGCATATTGGTTTAGAGTATTGGGGAGATTGTGTGCTAACTGCAGTGTTTCTCATAAACCGGTTGCCCTCACCTCTGCTTTCTAACAAATCTTCGTTTGAACTTCTGCATCAAAAGGCACCAGACTATTCATTGTTGAAAGTCTTTGGTTGTTTATGTTACAGTTCTACATCAACCAACCATAGACACAAATTTATGCCAAGATCTAGAGCATGTGTATGCCTGGGATATCCAGCAGGCTTCAAAGGGTATAAGTTCCTTGATTTGCAGTCTAATTTTGTTTTCATATCAAGACATGTGATATTTCATGAAGATATCTTCCCATGTGCAACAAGTTCTGTGGATTCTGAGACTTTGGATTTCTTTGATACGGATGACTCTTCATATAATCCGATGTCAAGTGTTCCAGTGGAATCTATACCTCGGTCCTCAGTTCCTGAGCCAGTTAGCATTGTAGATAATGCTAGGAGAGTTTCTAAGACACCTGCATATCTCAATGATTATTATTGTCATGCGGTGAATTCTACAACTCGTTATCCAATATCTGATGTGGTATCTTATGGGAAATTGTCTGAGTCTTATGAAGCTTTCATATGTGCTTTGACAAAATATCCAGAACCACAGACATATGCTCATGCCAAACTCTATAAAGAGTATGTTGATGCCATGGGAGTTGAGATTTCTGCTATGCTCAGGACTCACACATGGTCAGTTTGTTCTTTGCCTCCGGGAAAGAAAGCCATAGGATGCACGTGGGTTTACACAGTTAAAATTCATGCAGATGGTACTCTGGAGAGGTTCAAAGCTCGATTAGTAGCTAAGGGTTACACTCAGAATAATGAATTAGATTACAAGGAAACCTTTTCCCCAGTGGCGAAATTAACCATAATGAAGGCTCTTATGTGTCTCTGCAGCAAAGGGGTGGAATATGCATCAGTTGGATGTCTCTAAAGCATTTCTTAATGGAGACCTTGAAGAAGAAATTTATATGGTCTTACCTCAGGGTTATGCTCCTGTGGAGGGGGAATCTTGGCCTCAGAATATTGTCTGCAAATTGTATAAGTCCATTTATGGACTCAAACAAGCTTCCTGGCAGTGGTTTCTTAAGTTTAGCACCACTTTGTTAACATTGGGGTTCTCCAAGTCTATGGCAGATCACACTTTGTTTCTCAAAACAAATGGTGATATTTTCATATCTCTACTAGTCTATGTTGATGATATTATCATTACTAGTAATAATGATGATGCGGTGACACATCTGAAGGAAGATTTGCAGAAAGCATGTAAGCTCAGAGACTTGGGAGAATTAAGGTACTTCTTGGGATTGGAGATAGCTCGTTTTAAAGCTGAAATTTCTATTTGCCAGAGGAACTATACCCTTGAAATTCTGGAAGAAATGGGACTTCTAGCTTGTAAACGTGCAACTTTGTCTATGGATCCAAATGTGAAGTTAACATTGAAATCTAATGAGGCTCCCTTGACTGACAAAGAAAGCTACAGAAGATTGATGGGTAGATTAATGTATCTCACATTAACAAGACCAGATATTTCTTTTGCAGTTAATCGTTTGTGCCAGTTTTCGTCTGCTCCAACCAAGACTCACATGAATGCAGCTATCTCTGTGGTCCATTATTTGAAAGGAACAGTTGGTTTGGGTTTGTTTTACTCCTCTGAGTCTGATTTGATCCTCAAGGCTTATACAGATGCAGATTGGAATTCATCTGACTTCAGACGATCTACTTCTGGATATTGTATGTTCCTTGGTTCTGCGTTGATCTCATGGAAATCTAAGAAACAGAAAGTCTGCTCTGCTGAAGCAGAATATAGGGCCATGTCCAAAGGAGCTAAGGAAGTCAGTTGGCTGGTTAAACTTCTCGATGAGCTAGGAGCTTATCAAGCTAAATCTGTGGCGTTTTATTGTGATTCTACTGCTGCAATCCACATTGGTAATAAGCAGGTATTTCACGAACGCACTAAACATATAGAGAACGATTGTCATATTGTTCGTGATCGGGTTGAGAGTGGCTTGATCAAACTTCTTCATGTGCGTACCGATGATCAGCTTGCAGATATATTCACTAAAACTCTTCCAATTTCCTTATTCAACTCTATCAAGTCCAAGATGAGTCTCATTTCCATCTACGACATATCTTGAGGGGAAATATTGGTATAGAGATTGATTATGGTTAAGAGTATGTATTAGATTGGTTTAGAGTAAACCAGAGATGTAATTAAACCAGCTCTATAAATAGAGACTGATACACTTTGTAACGATTAAGTTTGTGAATGGAAAGTTTGTTACACTTTACTCTTTTTCTCTCTTTCGATTCTCAAGCTAACACCTAAGATTATTCAACAAAATAAGTAACTCATAATTACGATCATGATTTGCAAAGTAAATAGTACTTATCTCGAAGAGAGTAAAACCGAAGACGATTTCACATGTGAGATCTTTGTCTACTCAGCTGAAACTCTAATCAGCCATCAACTAAACACATGAGAAAAATTAATTTACCAATCAATAAAGCTTGATAATAAATATTGAACAAATGGATTGAGTCAAACAATAAATCATGCCTCGGAATACTGTATATTGATTTTTGTGGATCTCAATTATAAAACAATGAAATATGTGTAAAATGTGTATATGTCTATACGAATATTTGTAGTATGTCTAATTATAGGGATGTTTAGTAACAATGAACAGACAAACCAATGATTTTTTTTAAGCAACCGAACCTACTAACTATTATAATAATAATAGTAATAAAACAATTATTGATTTAAAGTACTAAACCAAATAAAAAAACATAAAACGTATATATCTCAATAATAATTCATGGTACTTATCTTGATTAAGACATCATCAATATGAATTCAGGCACGGTGGTATCATCATAGGTTTGTCAGGGGTGACTGTGAAAATCAAAATCTATGGAGACTTAGATATTGTCAGGGATTTTTTGTGGTGATGGTGAATGTTTTGTTTGGTTAATCGACTAGGTTTTCGTTTGTTCAGACGGCTAAAATTCGTGTTGATAACGTGTTGTGAATAATATCAGTGGTATCTTATTCTAATAGGTTAACAACACTTATATAGGTTACAAGCTAAAGATTAGGTTTGATCCCAAATGATGAGGACATCGATGCTAGCATACTTGAACCTGAAGGCAATGCCACTTCCATTCCATACATGAGAATGACACCAAGAACAAGATCAGGAACAAGAAGCCTAAAAGAGGAGTTCAACCAATCCGTGGAGAGCTTAATCACGTTGCTGGAGCATGAAGAACTCAAAGGAATGCTGCTCACCAAAGAGATCACTCAAGAGATTCCACTCGAGCCAACACCCGTGCTAAACCCATTTTCTGCTCAAGACTTGGAAAATAATCAAGAGCACAACTCCACAACGACTACAAGGCATCAAGAAGATGAAAGCTACAAGGGATTACAAGGTTCCTCTTACGTTCTACTCAAGACTCCATCAACAGCATTCTTGCCGATTCTACAAGGCTACAAGGAAGCCTCCTTGTTCATCATTTGCAAGCGACTTAGGATGAGTCAATACTCACAAGGGAAGTGTTTCCATTGGTTTATGTTAACAAGTTTGCTTGGTTGTTTTGCAGGTTATTTCCCTTTTATTTTTATTTCTATATTATCGTTTGAGTTAGCGTCTGTGCTACCTTAGAAGTAATTGTTACTTTTCTTATTTGGATATTCGTTTTATCTTTTTATCATTTGGTTTTTGGGCCTCGAAGCCCTAGGATGCAGAGCTATTATAAAGCTCCCTATTCAGCTTGTAATCTGTAGATTTTGGCTCTAACTGGTGACCACTATAGGAACAAAAGGAATGATGAAGAATAAAAATGAGAGGAATGAAAAGGAACAAAATTTGAGGAATGAAAGGGAATTGTAAGAAAAAAATGGTTCCTTTTGTTCCTCCTCGAATTTGATTAAGAATATTTTTGTTCAGTAATTCTCTGCAGGAGGAGGAATGAAGAAGAACAAAGAGGAATCACAGGAACCAAAAGTTCCTTACAAATGGTGTAATTTTTAAGGAATGGAAAGGAATTCAGTATTCCTCTTCATTATTTTCCCTTTTTGTGGTCACCATTTGGAGCCTTTGATTTTTAATAAAGAACGAACTTTCTTCTAAAGAAGAAACCCTAGCCGCCTTGGCTGCGTCTCTTCTTCCTTGGTGTGAAGCCTTTGAAGCTGGAGATTAAAATTATCACAGAGCCCTCCATTCTCTGTGTGGCGTCTCTCGATCCCCTTGCAACCTGTTCATCCATCCATCCATCCATTCGGGTTCTAGAAAGTGTTCTACAACCATCTAGAGATTCACCGGCACCACCACACCTTCCATCCCATATAAACACAATCTAAGTGTGCCTATATCACCAAATCCTATAGAATATTTTTAAGATTAATGAGTCCTATAATAAACATCATAGTGAGTTTATAACAGTACTATTAATTTGGCAAATTCGCATAATTGTCATTTGGCTCATCTTTCTTTTTGCACTTTGCTGCTTTACATTAAATTGTCGTTTGCTAAAGATATTTCCCGGTAAACAGTTTCCAAAGAGACAGCTCTGAATCAAAGAAGAAAGACGATTTCTGGAAAAGGACGAAGCTATGGCTGAACAACTCACCGAGGAGCAAATCTCCGAGTTCAAGGAAGCTTTTAGCCTCTTCGACAAGGATGGCGATGGTTCAGCTCTGCTACACCCTTTTCAATTTCTTTGATTGTATTGCTAGATCTTGCTTTTCCTTTTCTCGACCTAGGAATATATGTCTCTGAGTCGATATTCGCTTTAGAATCGTCGTTATTGGCCTGCTTTAGAATCGTCGTTATTGGGTTTACGAGTAAATAATCGGCTTCCGATATCCCACTGCGCCCATTTGGCACCCTGGATCTGAGTGTTTTTTTTTTCTGGCTCCTTGGGTCTTTGAATCTCTGTTGTATCTCTGATTCCTTTTGACTGAGAGACAAAGAGTATCAATGTATCATGCTCCTAACCTTGTTGATTTCTTGGTTGTTTCTATATGTCTTTGGCAGGACGGCATTGGGAACCAAGTCAATGTGTTGGAGTTTCCAACATGTGTTGGAGTTCTTCACGGTGTTCTTCAAACTGATTTTTGCGAGGAACCATGGCGATTCGTAAGACCGAGCTTGAATTGAGAAATTGAAGCAACCTGGCTCTAATACCAACTGGTGTAGTTCAAGGTATAACTTGAAGCACACAGAAGAGGAGAAGGAGGGATTTGCGGTGTTCGATTGTTTAGTCTAAGAATTCCCAAACGAAGACACGTTGATACAGGAGTCTAGCCGAGAGCAAGGAAAAGAAAGCTGCACGCTTAATGTTATTCAAGATAAAAGTTGTGCTCTTACAAACCAAGAAGCAACAATATATATAGTCTCTTAAAACCCTAGATATTTAAGGAACTGAATCCGAGAACTTTCTACTTTAAAGGAAATAACAATATCTCTTGTATGAATAAAAGGAAAACCAAAAGTAAACGTGAAAGCCAAATTAAAAGGAAAACCCAAAGCCACGTATGTGTTCATGTCCTACATCAGTCTTGGAGGTGTCTTTGAAGTGATATTCCAACTAAAATATGAGCACAAGGCTCATGGTGTATTTGTATACTTAAACGTGTTTTGAATTCTCATAATACTATTACTATTCCTTAAGAGATAAGCAAAAACAGTGTCATTGCCTTTCCCTATGATATAACTGCTACATCCTTGATTCCATTGACCCTTGTCCATCTATCATGGCTTCTAAAATGTAATGTTTTGTAAATTGTGGTTACACAGGTTGCATCACTACCAAAGAGCTGGGAACAGTTATACGTTCACTTGGGCAAAACCCAACAGAGGCAGAGCTCCAAGACATGATCAATGAGGTTGATGCTGATGGAAACGGCACCATCGACTTTCCAGAGTTCCTTAACCTCATGGCTAAAAAGATGAAAGACACTGACTCAGTGGAAGAGCTTAAAGAAGTTTTCAGGGTTTTTGGCAAAGACCAGAATGGTTTCATTTCTGCTGCGGAGCTTCGTATGCTATGACCAATCTTGGCGAGAAACTAACTGATGAGGAAGTCGAAGAGATGATCCGTGAGGCTGATGTTGACGGAGATGGTCAGATAAACTATGAGGAGTTTGTCAAGATTATGATGGCTAAGCGATTCTAAGGTCCTTTTATGGTTCGACGAGCTTAACCATGAACATTTGCAGGATTGGTCAAGAAATTGACAGTATTCGTCCTTATTTTGCGTTTTGGGACTTTTGTGTGTAATGAATCTAATGATAAACAATGAAATTGGTTTGAAACCGATGGGCCCACTTGCTTCTTTTCTGATCAGGTTTTGGCTCATCTTGGCTCTGGTTGGTTACAGTTAGAACTTAGAAGGAAAATCGTGAAGATATATAATGATATGAAAGAAGTGAACGGTTGGATGAAAGGTTTTGAAACCGGATCAAACCAGTTCGGACTCATTCTTCTAGCAGAGTCTAAAAACGGAATTTGAGTTAGACCAGTCAGGGCATCTCCAATTTCCACTCGACAATTAAATTTTGGAATAAATTCCTCTCCACTCACATAATGACGTGAATGAATTGGATTCGCTAATAACATAATGATTATTGAGAAAAGTATTGTTCACGTACTGAGATGCATGTCAATTTCCAAAATCAGCACTGGGAACCTAGTCTACAAGAGGCCTGAACAAATTTTGTGAGCCCTTAATTTCCTTTATAATTTTGGGTTTGCTGCAGAGTTAAAAGCAACAGATTGAATGTTAACTTAACTGCGATCAATGTGATGAGTTTTAAGGGGGTTGTACACTGAAAACGTAGTTCTTTTCAGTGATGAAACCAGCCTAATAATTACTACCGAGTTGGAAACAAAAGTCGATCTAAATCAGTATGTTAATAACTCGTAGTCGTAGGCAAGAGAGTAAAATGGAATTTAGTCATTGATCATATGTCTATATAAAGAAGGAAAGTAAAGACAATTTGTAGGATTTCTAAAATCTAAAAAAACAGAAAGAATTAAGCTCCATTGTTTTTCATCATTCGCTTAAACTCTTGAAAGTTAACGCAACCATCGCCATCGGTATCAACCTTACTAATCATCTTCCTGCAATCCTGCACTGAACATTTCTCACCCAGATTCTTCATCACGGAGTGAAGCTCTTTCGCTGAGATCCGTCCGTTGCCATCTAGATCGTACAGCTCGAACGCCTCTTTCAGATCTCTGCTATCGCCATTGTTGTTTCCTCCTCCTTGATTCACGCCGATCTGGAAAAGAGCAACGAATTCGTCCATATCGATGAATCCGTTTCCGTCGAGATCGAATTGTTTCATCATCGTGACTATTTCGTCAGGCGATGCGGAGGGACTAAGCGCACGGATCACTTCTTTGAGCTCGTCGACGGAGATCTTGCCGTCTCCGTTCTTGTCGAATCGCTGAAACACATTGCGGATATCGTCCATCGATCCCAAGCAACTACGAGCGCCGTTCTTCGTCGACATTGAGAAAGTGAAAGCGTGAGTGATGTGATGTATGTGCAACCGGAAAAATTATGATGACATCTATAAATAAGGGAAAGGAGTGACGTCATAACGCGTTTTCGTATCTAAAAACGCGTTATATATTGCGTGAGCTGGACAGGCTACTAGCATCTTCTTTAACTCCACTTTTTTAGTAACTTGTAACATCGGACAAATTGGTCCACCACCCCACTATATTTCATTAAATTCACTTCTTCTTTATCACGCAATTCCCTTTGGTGATTTCCTCCTTTCATGGAAATCTAATAAACAAAATACTGTCCGTAGTTAACTAGCTACCTGCTGATTTTCATATCCATTTGTCCGCACCGTTAGTCATTTACATTACTTATAATTCCGTCTTCTATGATAAGACTAAGCACATAAAAATATACTATCATACAATCAAATAAATACGGAGATTTCGAAGCTATTATATGTTCGAATTTACTTGTATACTAAGACTCTTTATCCTCCACAATTCAGAATATTTTTGGAATCAATTAGTTAGATATTGAATTTGAGAGGACAAATTAGGTGAATGTCACCAAAAATTTCTAAATAAGGTACGGTTGTTTTCTCCTCTCTCTCTCTCTTAAGAATTGAAAATGACCCTAACAAATACATCGATTAACCAACCCACCTAAAAAGAGAAGTACAATTATACATAGCGGATCCACGTGAAATACAATCGGAATTCACACAACCACAAACTTTTATAAACGAAATTTTTAAGGAATCGTCGACTATTTTTTTGTACGAATCACTTGTAAAGATGAGAACGGAGTGAACATAGAGAACATACAGAATTCAAAGACAGAAAACCGAATGGAAGAAACGATGAACGAAAAACAGAAAATATAGATGAATACGAATTTTATTGCTAGAACTCTCTAGGTTCGAGAGGTTAGGAGATTTCAATAAACAATGTAACTTATGACTAGCAAGTATTTATACTCTCAGCTAAATCTGCCTAAGTCGTCGGGCTTTTCATGGGCCACCTTTCGTTTCTTGCAGACAGCTTCTTCGGTAGTTTCCTTTTCTCCGATATAAATCTAAAAACTTCCTTTTTGTCGTAGAAAAGAGAAAGACTTTCTTTGTCGTAGATTCGCCATCGATCCTTCTCGAATCTTTTAGAATGACAGTGAGTAATTTGTCTGAAAGGCTTGACTTGGATATCGGACCATGATAAAATATCGGACCGTTTAGCTTGTCGAGAGTGTAATCGGACACGTAGGTCGCATTTCGTGATAGAGTAAGTTAATGTTATTTCGTGGATCACACGTTCTCGTTGTAACTAAGTACTTGGCCTGATACGATCCATGGGATGATGTTGGACTCGATGGTCATGTTGTCCCGCGACCGATGCATGCATGACGGGTCGCGGTACGAGTGCTCAAGGCTGAACGGCAAGCCGTAGTTTGTCGTGGGTCGCAGAATGTACACTCGGAGATGAGTTGCGAGCTAGACTTGGTCCGTAGGTCGCGAGACTCGCGTCCAGAGACAAGTCGCGACCTGGACATGGTTCATAGGTCGCGGGATTTGTGTTTAGAGATAAATGTGCGAGCCATGAGTTCCATACGTCGAGAATCGTTCTTGAGGGAACATGCGACCCAACTCGTGACTTGATCCGTAGGTCGCGAAACTCACGTCCAGAGACAAGTCGCGACATGGACATGGTTCATAGGTCGCGGACTTGTGTTTGGAGATAAATGTGCGAGCCATGAGCTTCATATGTCGCGAGAATCGTTCTTGAGGGAACATGCGACCCAGCTCGTGTTGCTTGAGTCGCGGGAATGAACCGGCAAGTCACAGACCTGCCCAGGTCACGTAATACGCTTGAACGACGAAGCCGCGAGCTGTGAGCTTGCTAGGTTGCGGGACATTGTTCCATAGGTGGGTCGCGGGTCGGATCAAGCTCTCGTGGATGAAAGGCGAATCAAGACTAGATCACATCGCGGGATGGTGGATCTAACTCAATCCACGACCCATGCATGTGGCACGGCTCACGGAGAACTTTTCCTAGGATATATCGCGAGTAACTCCGTCGCGATGGTAGACCATTGCAGTCATATCATTGTAGTCTTTGATATCCAATCAGTAGAATGTCGCACGACATGTTGTATATTGAATGCTTCCTCCGTAGACTTAGGTCACATGTTCTATGGAAGATGATTTGTAAGTAATAACTCTGATGAGGATTAGTTTTCGCCCAAAATCTTTCCTGCAAGCGCACACGTCTCGCAGTGGTACTTAGGGATCGTATCCATAGAGAGCAGAGTGTACACAGTAGCACGTGCAAGTTCACTTGAGCTAAGCAGCAAAAATGAAAAGGTTTTTGGTTTTGGTCGATCGACAGTGTGAACTGGTCGATCGATCGGGACACCTTTCGGTCGATTGCAGATAATGTGATCGATCGGTTAATACCTGAAAATGCTAAAATCAAATAAAACGTAAGGAAATTCAATGATAAAAAAGCGTTAGGAAGTCACGTAATGCATCAGAGGATCTCGGTTTGAATTATTCAGGGTAGTAATCGATGCAAATCCTATTTTATGCTATATAGTTGAAATCACTAATAACTGACTATCCTTATAGTCAGGCTTAACCAGTCTAGTTCAATTGGTATCCGAGTTAACTCTAACATATATCTTTTCAGACAGAGAACCTATGGGCTGATCAACCAATAAATCTAGGCATTAAGTTCATGAAATCAAATTCTACTAAACTATAAATAGTAAAGCTTTCACTATCAAGTTCTGGATCTCTTACTCTAAGTGGTGTATTAGTAGCATGTTTATCCTATGATTTATACTAAGGTCTAATATGAAAATAAGCCTATAACTATTCATTACATAATTTTATTGCCTATCTACCAAACCATGATTCCTCCTAGCAAAATCATATTCCTAACTAAAACACTACTCAGACATGGTAAAAGTATACATGATAACAATGAAAATTGCTTGTATTAAAAGAGGGTTCAGAATAGCTTCTTTGGAGTGCAGAGATTACAAACTCCGTCCTTGAAGCAATGATCAAAGCAATAAAAGTAAAGAAACTGAAAGAAACTGGTAAACTATTAACCTGGATGCCTGGAAGCTTTTGAGTATTTTCTGATGATTCTCTCTGCCTTCATTCGTCTGTATTTATAGGGGAGAGAGTCGGGTATATGATATATTGCATTTTAGGACCTTTTTCATAGTTGTTTTTCATTC